>JAPVLO010003534.1:0-21360 GCA_027257055.1 Cephalopachus bancanus | reverse complement strand
CATGATTTTCCTCCGTGAAAAATTTTATTGCTACTCATTTATTGATTCATAATTATATTTTAGTGCTATTATATAAAAGTACAAAAAGAATGAGAGAAAATAGATATTAAATTTTGGACCAATAATAATAATTTGCTTTTAAAATTAATTAATTAAAAGGAGAGAGGGAGGGCAGTAACTAGTGGCATGAGCAAGGTTGAAAGTAGGTTTACCTAGTAAGATGGTGTTTGGGTTTTAGGAATAACCCAAACTTCTCTTATAAACTGTACTCTCTTCCATAGTATAAGCATAAACTTGGTATCCATAGTCCCTTGTCCTTAATCATCTATTCCCATTTTGTCACCACATGATTTGGAGAAACAGTATACAATCTCTTATTTTTATACCACTGCCTTGGACTAAAATAAGCAGGATTGGGACTGATGATCTTGAAGATAAGTATAAACAAGTAGCTTTTGTCATATAGTTTTCACAATCTTGATGGTAGCTGTGTGAGTTGGTTGGAAAGATTGCAGAAGAATGCATGTCAGTGATTCTTGGATTCAAACATTTCTAAAGCTTGACTACACATTTGTGGCTGATTTAATGGTGGATGATAAATACATTAGTACTTATTAGCTATATGTTATCTCTATATTAAAACCTGAAGTGACCCGGGGCTCGGTGACTCAGCCTGTAATCCCAGCACTTTGGGAGGCTGAGGTGAGTGGATTCCCTGAGCCCGCGGGTTCGATAACCGCCTGGGCAACTTGGTGAGACCTCATCTCTACAATAAATCAAAAATTACCCGGGAGTGGTAGCGCATGCCTGTAGTTCTAGCTACTTGGAAGGCTGAGGCGGAAGGATCGCCGGCGTCCAGCAGGTCGGGGCTGCGGTGGCCGGGAGCAGCCACTGCACTCCAGTCTGGGCGACAGAGTGAAACTCCAACAAAAAAAAACCCAAAAAAACAAAAAAACAAAAACCTGAAGTGACCATAATTTGTGTATTGTCATAGGCCACACAATGTAGTTACATTCCGCAATAAAATGGAGAATGGCTAAGCATATTTTTTTTTTTTGTTACAGAATCTGTTCCAAGCTATACCACCAAAGTGTCTTTTAGCCTTCAACTTTGATGTCATCCTTCAGAAGACTGCAAAATCTCGCTCTCCTGTGGAGCTTTAGATCTTTGTGTTATGGGTCATGTCATATAGGAATAATGGTCATGTTTAAGGACAAAGTCTAGAAACCACTATCACTAGTTGTTAAGAGAAATGATTTTCAAATTTCAAGTATATTAATACCTCCTTTTATGGACTGGAGAATTGATAGATTGGTTTATAGATTGATATTTACAGGTTCATTTTGCATACAGTTGTTTCCAAATAATGTATATTTAATATTTTTTAAATGTATCACTTAAAAAAATTATAACATAAAGACTGGCCGAACTCGGTGGCTCAGCCTGTAATCCCGCGCTTTGGGGGGCTGAGGTGAGTGAAGTGCCTGAGCCTGCAGGTTCGAGACTCGCCTGGGCAACTTGGCGAAACCTCAGCTCTACAATAAATAAAAAAATCAGCAGTGTGGTAGCATGTGCCTGTAATTCCAGCTACTCGGAAGGCTGAGGTGGAAGGATTGCCGGAGCCCCGCAGGTCGAGGCTGCGATGGCCAGGAGCGGCCACTGCACTCCAGTCTGGGCGACTGAGTGATACTCCAACTCAAAAAAAAAAAAAAAAAAAAAAAAAAAAAGACCAAATTCGGAAGCTGATGCATTGTTTTCAGAAATCAAGAGATAAAGGGGCTGTGAAAAGAATATTTATATTGGACAAGTCAGATGAGAGTTTGTTATTTTGAAAAAGTTTTAATGTATTATTTCTTTTCTAAGAATAATTTTCCTGCTGTTTCTATATGTTTGAAATTATATTTTGGCAAGTGTAGGCTCTCAGGAGAGACTTTAGGTACAATCTGGGTGTCAAAGGTAGAAAGAAAGCTGGAATGTCTGCCTATGCATCGGACACGAGATGCTCAGATGGTGTGCAGGTAGCTAGAGTTGAGGAAGTTTGGGGCCCGGCTGGTCATAGGAGGCCTTGAATAGTCTTCATGAATGGTCTTCCTGCTCTGAGTGGCCACCTTGGGGATCCTGGAACCCCCCCAGTAATGAGCAGAGGCAAAGCCCTCCAGGCCCCTTCCTCCAAGGTGGCCATAGAGGGGGACGGAGATGACTAGTCCACACTGATGAGGATTCCCTGGCAAGGCTTCCTTGTGAGTACCACAGTAGAACTCTGCCCACAGCAAAGGTGCTTCAGTCCTGAGTGAGCCCATGGGACTGTGTCTCACATCAGTGAAGATGGGATTCATTACAGGGTTGTGGGTCCTTATGGCACACCACATGATTTGGAGAAACAGTACACAATCTCTTATTTTTATACCACTGCCTTGGACTAAAGTAAGCAGGATTGGGATGATGGTCTTGAAGATAAGCATAAACAAATAGCTTTTGTGCCTGAGAAGGAACATATGCATATAGTTGCATATTTTATATGAATTGACTCCTCTGGGATCCCGGGCCCAGTGCTGTCCAGTGTGGCTTTCTGCAGTGATGGAAATGTTCTATATCTGTGTTGTGCAATGCTGCAACCACCAGACATGTGGTTCTTGAGTACTTGCATGGTGGCTGGTGTGAAACTGAATTTTAAAATAAATTAAATTTAGTTCCATTAGGCCAACCTGTGGCTAGAGTCCTTCCAAAAGCAGCAGTAGAGGAATTCCCACAAGGGAGTGCGCCAAACCGTCCTAAGATGGGGCCAGGTGGGATTCCAAAGAAAGAAGCACTAAAAGACAGGCTGATCAGTCCAAAGCATTTATAAGGGTAACTTAGGTACAGAGTGGGCTACCACGTCCTCGTGATGGGCAATGAGACAAAGGATGTTCTACTCTATAACCTGTTCCCAGTGAGGGGCTCAGATTATGGAGTTCAAATGAAAGTTTAAGGGATTTGGGTGTAGGCCGGGCTAGCTTCTACATGTTTGGTAACATGGTTGACCTTTCAGTGTTTTCATCAACAACCCAAACACCTTTATTAGTGTCTGGGAATGTTCAAGGCCCGGGCTTTGGTTCAAACCTACAGGGGAAAACAGGTAGCTGTCCAGGTCACATAGCCATCAAAGCACTCTTGATGGGACAGAGGAAAGTGGAGGATACTGGGGCTCCTACACGCATGTGGTTACCATATGGACAACATAGGTCTAGCCAGTGGAATTTTCTGGAAGTTAATCTGGGGTAGAAATGCATTTAAAAAGGAATGTTAACATCCCAATGTTGTATCTTGATGGGCTTACTCAAGTCTAAGCATTCTATCCTTAGCAGATGTAAAACAGGCAGTGTTCTAAAACCTCATCTCATGGTGATGAGCTTCAGTAGAGGAATGCTTTGACTGAAAAACTCTTGAGAAGTAGGTTAAGATATGAAAAGAGTGAGAGAATGAGAAATCACTTCAACGGAACCATAAACAGTTATAATTTTTCTTTTTAACACTTAAAAATATAATTCAAATGTATTAGTTGTACTACTTGAATGATTTTGGAATTTTATTTCATGCCGAAATGTAAGTTTTATATAGCCAAAGGGAAAAATATATCTGAAAAGGAGGGAAGAGGGAGCTTTCACACAAATAGACTGTCCATAATTTATGTAAATTTTATTTCAAGAAAACGAGTCTTTTGTGTAAAACTTTTGTCTCACAATCACATATAAATAAATGTAAAAATACTGTATTGATATATAATTATTTCATGCTACATAATCCAAAATAAATATATTATTTGAATATATTTATAGAGATAGTGTTTAATTTATTCATATAAATGTAAACATGCAGATTCTAAAGTAGAATGTATCTTAGAGATATGTATTTGAGATATGTATTAGAGATATGGAGATTTGAAAATTTTACATTATACATATGGACTGATACATAAATTTGAAAGGTTATTTACATAACAGAATATATGTATGAACATTAAAGTATATAAATGAAAGAATAAAATATTCCTAGAAGTACAAGGTCTGGTTTAAAATACTTGTTATTATACCCATTTTTATACATTGGAAGTGTAGGGAGAAAAAGATTTTTTTTTTCTCACCCACTGCTAGGTTCATAGTTGAGACCCCTATAACGAAAGATGGATTAACAAGAAAAAAATACCATATACTTTATTTAATATAAATTTTATGTGACATGGCAGCCTTCGGAAATCAAGACCCAAAGAAATAGGTAAACTTGTACATTTTAAAATACTAGTTTGCTGAAGAAGTAGATAGTTTGGAGAACTATGACTGGAAGACAAAAGGGTATGATCTGATAATAATAAACTGAGGAGAACTTATCAAGGTCTGTCTGCTCAGATTCTTCTTGGCATCTCTGTGTCTTCCAGGATAAGGATGTTTCTATCCTTCGAACATAGGCAGGAGACCTTTGGAATGAGGGTCTTATGATCTACTTCAGAGAGGAGGAACGGGGAATTCTGTTATGGCCTGCTTCAGGGAAGCAGAATGAGGAGAAAGTCAGAGAGACCTTCCTGCTTCTGCTGTTTTTTGAAATGCTAAGGTGCCATATTTTGGGGTAGTGTGTAATGAAGCCATCCAAAGTTAATGGGTAAAGACACTAGGTGAAGTCACTGAGTAGTGCTTTTTAATTAATAGTAAGACTCATACCAGATTTCTTGACTATGGCTTTGATCTTATTTCCACTAGAATCCAATTTAAAGTTTTTGGTAGTTCTACCCCCCCTCCTACTCACAGGCGTCCTTGTTTCGAATGTCATGATTTACAGAGCTAGTCACAAAGTAATAAATAAAATCCTTCCTTCCATATACACCCCAGTTGGAACTGTTTGAATTTTTTCTACAGAAAGAGACAAAAGGTTATTTTAATTTGAATGACGGGGTGTGGTAGGAGACGGTCTCTTCTTACTTTCTCACTTTTCTGTAGAAAAGAGCCAACTGATAGAGTTTGTAGAGGGATGGGAGAGGAGGTTGTAGTTAAAACATCTCATGTGAACCTCGCAAAGGGAGCACAGAGTTACAACAGCCCAAAAAGTTAACACTCTGATCTAACAGTGTCCTGTTACTAATTGCTTTACTGCCAATATCTGCTTTCCCAAACCCGCATCCCAAAGCTATGTAACTAATAACGTCCTGGAACTGTCAGTGATTGCTTTCCTAAGGCTGCATTTCAGAGACAAATGAGTAACAACATCCCTGATAATGACTGGCTTAGTGCGGACATCTGCACTTCAAGGCCTTGGGACCAGCAGCCCCCAACAGTGCCGACATCTGCATCTCAGGGCCAGGCGACCAACTCAAACTCCCGAAATCGCCTGGAGCCTGGTAAGTCTTGACTGGGGTTTTATAAGGGGCCTGCAAGAGAACAAAGCTGCTGGTTCTTCTTTTTTTTTTTGAGTTGGAGTCTCACTCTGCCACCCAGACTGGAGTGCCGTAGCCACTCCTGGCCACTGCAGCCTCGACCTGCTGGGCTCTGGCGATCCTTCCGCCTCAGCCTTCCGCGTGGCTGGAACTATAGGTGCACTACCACACCCGGCTAATTTTTTATTTATTGTAGAGATGAGGTCTTGCCAAGTTGCCCAGGCGGGTCTCGAACCCGCGGGCTCAGGCAATCCACTCACTTCAGCCTCCCAAAGGCGTGGGATTACAGGCTGAGCCACTGAGCTCGGTTTAGTTCTTCTTTAGGGCCAATTTTTCTTTCCTTTCCCTCTAATAAATTTTCTTTAATCACTCGGCTCATCCTCTCTTTCTCCATACTTGCCTTACATCAAGTATCTTAACTCTCCTTCTGGCTTATAGAAGCTTCCTTCTGAGGGCTGGGCTGGTGCTTTGTCTGTTTTAATGGCCCTCTTAAAACAAGAGATTCAAGTCCCCTGCTATTTTTTTTTTCCTTCTTCTGTACTTAATACCTTTTTAAGTATCTCCTGTAGAGCTGGTCTGGAAGCTGCATAATCTCTTAGGGATTGGATGTCTGGGAAGGATTTTAATTCTCCATCACTGATGAAACTGAACTTGGCTGGGTAGGAAATTCTTGGTTGAAATTGTTTATCTTTGAGGACTTTGAATAATGGACTCCATTCCCTCTATCATACTCAGTGATCTATCACAGAAACAAAGAACAGAGTACCATATGTTCTCACTCATAAGTGGACCTTGAACAATTATCATAATACTTTAAGAAAGGGATTGGAGCCGGGCTCGGTGGCTCAGCCTGTAATCCCGCGCCTTTGGGAGGTTGAGGTGAGTGGATTGCCTGAGCTGGCGGGTTCGAGACCCGCTTGGGCAGTGAGACTTCATCTCTACAATAAATCAAAAAATCAGCCGGGCGTGGTAGCATGCCTGTAATTCCGGCTACTTGGAAGGCTGAGGTGGAAGGATTGCTGGAGCCCAGCAGGTCGAGGCTGCGGTGGCCGGGAGCGGCCACTGCACTCCAGTCTGGGCGACAGAGTGAGACTCCAACTCAAAAAAAAAAAAAAAGAAAAAAAAAAAAAAGGAATTGGCAGTAGTGGGAACTGCCAGGCGAGTGGGGGTGGGGTTGCCACTTGAGGAAAACTGCCAGGGGAGGGATGGGCACACCTCATCAACAAAGGTACTTGCATAATGAACATTTGCGTACCTAACCCTGAATTGTACCCCACATCTTTAAAATAAGAAAAACAAATAGATAAATAAAACAAGCAATTGAGACTCCACGCTCATGCTCACAGTGGGAGTCAGAGGTTAGGGCGAGTGTCTGGCGGGCCGGAGGAAGACGACGGTGACGCCAGTGGAGCTGCGTGTCGTCCAGGAGGAGATCAAGAAATCAAGGAGCCAGAGAAGCTGATCAACTGACCACAAGAAGACGTGCCCGCGGCTGCCACCACCGCATGGACAAGTTCTCCCGCAGTAACATGCCCAGTGAGCTGAAGGTCTACACTTGAATGGATGCAACCTTGAAAAAACTGACTAGTTGAGTGAAAGAAGTCTACCCAGAAGCTAGAAAGAAGGGCACACACTTCAATTTTGCCATCGTTTTCACCGGTGTTAAAAGACCTGGCTACCGGTCAGGCTCGGTGGCTCAGCCTGTAATTCCAGCACTTCGGGAGGTCAAGGCGAGTGGATTGCCTGAGCCTGTGGGTTCGAGACCAGCCGGGGCAACTTGGCGAGACCTCGTCTCTCCAATAAACCAAAAATTAGCTGGATGTGGTGGCGTGCACCTGTAGTTCCAGTTACTTGGAAGGCTGAGGCGGAAGGATCACCAGAGCCCAGCAGGTTGATTCTGGGGTGGCCGTGAGTGTGCCACTGTACTCCAGCCTGGGCGACAGATTGAGACCCCAACTAAAAAAAAAGAAAAAAAAAGACCTGGCTACCGAGTTAAGGAGATTAGCAGCACCATGTCTAGCTTAGAAAGGGGACTGATAACTCCATGATCCTGCAGTCACAGAAGTTTCAAATAGGAGATTATTTGGACATAGCAATTACTCCTCCACAACAGGCACTACCTCCCTCAGACCGCATGAGACCATATTAAATTTTATTTACTATATCTTGAATTTATTATTCGGCCAGTTATGTAAAATAAACTTATGTACCCCCCCATTATTGCCATTAAACCTTTAACTTCTAAGCAAATTATAATGCATCTATTTAGACGCTTGCTTGGATGTGCTGTGGTATGATCACTAATAGAAAATCTGTATGTCCAAGCCCTTCTGTAAATTATAAAGAAAAGTGCACTTAGCATTCTGTGTGCAACCATATTGTTAAATACATGTGTGTCATCAAACAAACAACAAAATACAAGTAATCGCATAATGGTCAGTTTCTTAAACTTTAAAAGGGAAGAGTTGAAGAAGGGATATCCTATCCTCTTATTGAGGTATATATTCTACTAGCTCAGAATGAATTATGTTTTCACTCAAAGACTATTCTCTATTTGAGCCAAGATTTAGTATTTTATACTTTTACTGAGAGTACTTAGTCTTTTTTAAAAAAAGATTTAAGTTTGACACATAGATGACTTAAGTTTCTTACCTAGCTCTGAGCTTTAATATTGTCACGTGTTATAGGAATGGGTCACCCCAATGTCAATCTAGGGTGAATGGATAAGCAAAATGTAGTATAAACATACACTGGAATATTGTTCAGCATTAAGAAGGAGGGAGGTTCAGACACATGCTACAACATGGATGAAGCTTGAGGACATTAGGCTAAGTGAAATAAGCCCAACACAGAAAGACAAATATGATATGATTCCACTTATCTGAGGTATCCCATGTAGTCAGATTATAGAAACAGAAAAGTAGAATGGTGGTTACCAGGAAAGCTTGAGGGAGGGGAAAACAGAGAGTTCTTAGTGAGTATAGAGTTTAAGTTCTGCAAGATTAAAAAGTTCTGGAGATCTCTTTCACAGCAATGTGAATGTACTTACATGACGGAACTGTACATTTAAACATGGTTAATGGTTTATGTTATGTGTTTTTTTAACCAAAAAATTTAAAAATTATGTGGTTTTACTTTTGTGAAATCAAATGTCAGGCCTGACTTACAAACACATTTTGTGTGAACCAAAGTTCCCTGAAACCTTGTGCTAAGTTTCAGTTTTCCAGTGAGCCAAGTGATAATACTTTAGGGTTAATGTCTCATCTTCACCTTTGCTAATTTTACTTCAAAAATACTTCCATTAACAGAGGATGATATGATCATTACATAACACTGTAATTAAAGTGGCATTCATTGCAGTTGAGGTAATTAGAGTCTTGCAGAAGCCAGATTCCCTGGATCATTACATAACACTGTAATTAAAGTGGCATTCATTGCAGTTGAGGTAATTAGAGTCTTGCAGAAGCCAGATTCCCTGGAGCTGAGAGAGGACAGGGCTGGCAGGCTGCATCTTTAGTCATTTAATCGGATAAATTAAAATAACACTCCTTCACAGGGGATTATGTTAATCTTGTAATGTTCCCACTTCTATCTCTGGAGGTTCTAGTAACCAGATATTTCTTATTTGTTCAAGTGTAATTTGTTGGACCAAAGTTCTTCAATCCAGGTGAATCAGTAGACTGAGTAAAGTTCACCAATGTGGGCAGGAATCATCCAGATGCCCAAGTAGAACGAAAAAGTGAAGGTGGGGGGAATTTGTTCTCTTCTGGAGCTAGGACATCCATCTTCTCCTGCCCTCAGCATCAGAGCTTTTGGGCCTCTGGACTCTGGGACTTAGACTTGCACTCATTCACTCCCCACTTCCAGAGCTCAGGCCTTCAAACTCAGACTGAATTACACCAATGACTTTCCTGGTTCTCCAGCTCATAGACAGCAGATAGTGGGGCTTCTTGGCCTCTATAATCACGCGAATCCATTCCATACTTAACCCCCTCTTACATGTCTATAAGCAAAGATCCCTGACTTACGAGGGTTCAGTTTTTTTTTTCACTTTATGATGGTGCAAAAGTATCAGTAGGAACCATACTTGAAATTTTTAATTTTCATCTTTTCCCAGGTTTTTCACATGTGATGAAATATTGTCTCCCGATGCTGAACACATTTAAGGAAGGAAGGCTAAGCTAAACTATGATGCTTGGTACGTAGGGTATATGAAATGCATTCTTGATTTATGATATTTTCAGGTTATCAGGACATAACCCCATCATAAGTTGAGGTTCTGTTTCTCTGGAGAACCCTGCTTAACATAGAAGGCTACTCTGAACCTCACATAACGCGAACTTGGGAAGTGATATCTGAGCTGGTACGAAGAGGGGAAACCTTACAATTAAAGGGGATGGGGTGACTTAAGGATAAAAACTTTTAGGAAAACTTTTTGGAGAATTCCTTGAGGAATAATGACTACAGTCTTTTTAAGGAAAGTTTATGTCCTACAATAAACCCGAACTGTTTCCAGCCCTGTGATGCTACTGATGTATTTTGTTACCTCCATAAGTTCAAGAAAATAAGAAAACACAGCCCAGAAACCAGTGTTTAGACCCATCCAAGCCAGTCTGGTGTTCCCTACTTCTTTTCTTCCTGTATTTATCAGCAGGTGTTAGTTGTCTTTCCCAAAACCTTGCTACCATGGGACAGAGACTGAATTCTTCCAAGAGAATAAGCATTCATTGACAAGCAGGTCCCTGGACATGCCACCTGCTTTGTGAGCCTTTGGGTTTTCAGGAGGCCCAGACATGCTCCTGCATGCCACTTTCTTGCCTGCTTTTGCCAGCCCAGGTATAGGACTGTGCTCTGACGGCGGAAGCATTGTATCAGGCCACGGTGTTTTTTGTTTGGTGGGGAACACAGGACCAGGTTTTTTTTTTTCTTTTTTAAGCTGGAGTCTCACTCCGTCGCCCAGACTGGAGTGCAGTGGCACGCTCCCGGCCACCGCAGCCTAGACCTGCTGGGCTCTGGTGATCCTTCCGCCTCAGCCTTCCAAGTAGCTGGAACCACAGGTGCGCGCTACTACGCCTGGCTAATTTTTTTGATTTATTGTAGAGATGAGGTCTCCCCAAGTTGCCCAGGCGGGTCTCGAACCCGTGGGCTCAGCAATCCACTCACCTCAGCCTCCCAAAGGCACGGGATTACAGGCTGAGCCACCGAGCCCGCCTAAGAGCCATTTCTAATATATTTTATGCTAATTAACAATCATGCCCTTGTAGAAATATTTGAAACAGCACATCTGCCTTGAGTGAGAATTCCAATTAGATGCTAAAGGATGCTAATGGATTACCTCGGGGATGTGTGCGGCCACACACAGGGTATAGATAAACATGAACACAGATTCGCGCACACACACAGTATCTGTATTGAAGTGTTTGGAAGTAAATTATAATGAATGACCTGGAAAAGCTGACTGGGGGTGCTGGCATCCACAGGGCCTGAGAAGACAATCGCAGACAAGTTTAAGTAAGAAGTCAGGCAATTTCCTGGGAGTCCCCAGTCATTCAAGTGTCCCAGATCTCTGCTGCTCACCATTGTGGCTGAAACACAAAACGAGAAAACAAGTATTAGAAACCACTGGAGGGCAGGCACCATGGACAGGTCACGAGGAGGTAACACCCACACATGGCTTAGTAAGCCCTTGAAATGTGACTAGTGTGACAGAAACTGATACTTAATTTTATCTAAATTACTTTTCTTTTTTTTGAGTTGGAGTCTCACTCTGTCACCCAGACTGGAGTGCAGTGGCCGCTCCCAGCCACCGCAGCCTCGACCTGCTGGGCTCCGGCGATCCTTCCGCCTCAGCCTTCCGAGTAGCCGGAATTACAGGCATGCGCTACCACGCCCGGCTGATTTTTTGATTTATTGTAGAGATGAGGTCTCGCTGCCCAGGCGGGTCTCGAACCCGCGGGCTCAGGCAATCCACTATCTTTGTTTTTTGAGTCGGAGTCTTACTTTGTCGCTCAGGCTGGAGTGCAGGGGCACACTCACAGCCACCACAGCCTTGACCTGCTGGGCTCAGGCGATCCTTCCACCTCAGCCTTCCAAGTAGCAGGAACTGCAGGCTAGTGCCACCACGCCCGGCTAATTTTTTTTTTTTTTTTTGAGTTGGAGTCTCACTCTGTCACCCAGACTGGAGTGCAATGGCTGCTCCCGGCCACCGCAGCCTCAACCTGCTGGGCTCCAGCAATCCTTCTGCCTCAGCCTTCCAAGTAGCTGGAACTACAGGCGTGCGCTACCACGCCCGGCTAATTTTTGATTTATTGTGAAGATGAGGTCTTGCTAATGTTTTTTTTTTGTAGTGATGAGGTTTCGACCAGTTGTCCAGGCTGGTCTTGAGACCATGGGCTCAGGCAATCCTCTCACCTTGGCCTCCCAAAATGCTGGGATTATAGGTGCGAGCCACCATGTCCAGCCTCTAAATTACTTTAAATTTAGATTTCGAAATGGATTATCTGTTCAACTGTTGGACAACTTAAACTATGTTTGGAATAACTTTCACATATGATACTAATTTTTCAGGTGTAAGTTTTATGAACTGTAAACACAGATCAAGTATTTCCCATGAAAATGCAACATCCAAGCCGGGTTCGGTGGCTCAGCCTGTAATCCTGTGCCTTTGGGAGGCTGAGGTGAGTGAATTGCCTGAGCCCGCGGGTTCGAGACCTGCCTGGGCAGGCCAGACCTCATCTCCACAATAAAATAAAAAAAAATTAGCCGGGTGTGGTAGCGTGTGCTTGTAATTGCAGCTACTTGGAAGGCTGAGGCGGAAGGATCGCCGGAGCCCAGCAGGCGAGGTTGCGGTGGCCAGGAGCGGCCACTGCACTCCAGTCTGGGCGACAGAGTGAGACTCCAACTCAAAAAAAAAAAAAGAAAATGTAACATCCAAATTGTGCTGTTAAGGGTAAAATATACACTCTATTTCCAAGACTTAATATTAAAAGAATATAAAATCTCTCATTAAGAATCTTAAGGATGATTACATGTTAAAATGGTAATTTTTTTGCATATATTGGGTAAACAATATAGGTTATGAAAATTCGTTTCACCTGCTTATGTTTATTTTTTAAGATGTGGCTACTGAAAAAAATTATATATGTGACTGACATTGTATGTCTCTATTAGAGAACACTGCATTTATGCAAGAGGAAAGAAGTGTCCTAAGTTGGCTGGCTTAGTGTTTACCTCTACTCCTGTGGTAAAGGACAGTAGCTTTGACCATAGGTATGAAATTTGACAGCTCTGTCCAGATTTTATAAGCAAAGTAGCTAGGATTGGACCAGTTGTAGATCAAAAATAACTATAAAAGCTGGGCAGAAACAAGAAAACAAATGTTAGAAAGCCCTGGAGGGCAGCCACCGTGGATGGGTCATGAGGAGCAGGTTCTCAGGTAAGATCCAGATACACTCAGGTAAGATCCATATACTCCAGGTGTCCCTGAAGATAGTTTCTAAACTGCAGCCCAGGAAATAAAGTAAAGCAGAAAGTGATTTCTTCACTTGATGGGGGAGACAAAAGTTAGAATTTGAGGCTGCCTAAACATCTGGAATTAGAAGGCAAAATCCCAGAAAAAAGGGAACTGAGTAGAAGAGGCCCAATACTCTGTGTTCAGATTTTCCTCATCACTTGGCTGAATCCAAGATGTGCATGCACAGGGTGCTCTTCCAAGGAAAAACGAAACCAGCTGCTGGGAGGCTAAAGTCTGCACGGGGATTTTGGCATCCATGCAGTGCTGGGAAGTCAGAAATTGGAGCGAAAGCCCAGGTGGGGTGTGGCAGGGAGGCTAGTAAATGCCTACTTGCAGGTGAGACCACAAAAAGCCTCACCTTGGATTAATGGGCTACACAACCTGTGAGTAAGGGCAAATGTGAAATAGGCCCAAACTCTAGGTAGGTCCTCACTACGTCTAAAACCAAGCCAAATTGCCCAGCTTGCTACCCTCACTCCTCCACAATCCGAGGAACCCCTTCCTGAGAGGCCCCTCTCAGCCCTCCACCAGCTGGTCCCGGCCCTTGCTCCCCGTTGGCTCTGAAGAGCTGCCTGTCCCCACACCCGTGCCCTGTGTGTGAATTGCAACAGTGGTGAAGTCTGCGAAGGCAAGGCTCACTCGGAATCATTTTGTTGTGACTTTTTAATGACGTCTTGGTCACATATTCTTCTATATGGATTAAACACACATTTGTTTCCGTTTCAGAAACGGTGTGTCCTAGAGACCCAGGATCACACATGAATATGAATGAGGAGAGAAATGGCAAATGGGTAAAGTGGGAAATGTCATTTTTGCTTTGAAACTGTTCACAGCCAAAGGACATGCAGAGAACCTGGTAAATAAAGTCAATTTCAGAAAGTCATGACTTAATGTGAATATTTCTAATTGAAGTAAGTGTTTTTCCTTGCTTTAATATGAGACTATTGACCAACATATCCCCCTTCAACTAACACTAAAATATCATAACAACGATAGCAACAAACATGATGTTTCTGGCTAAGACCCGGAATCGAACCCACATTCTTTCCCTTCCCAAGACGTGTGCAGTGGAGAGATCCCACATGGAATAGCAGCCCCTGCCTGATGTTTTCAGTCAAGGAAGGTCATTTCCCACTAAACAAAAACAGATTTTGCTGGGAGCGGTGGCTCACGCCTGTAATCCTAGCACTTTGGGAGGCCAAGGTGGGAGGATTTCTTGAGCCCAGGAGTCTGAGACCAACCTGGGCACCATAGTGAGATCTTGTCTCTACAAAAATAAAAATAAAGTTAGGAGTGATGGCGCATGCCTGTAGTCCCAGCTACTTGGAAGACTGAGGTGAAAGGGTTGCCTGAGCCCAGGAGATTGAGGCTGTGGTGAGCCATGATCATGCCATGATCATGCCTAAGGGACAGAGTGAGACAGTCACTCAAAACAAAACAAAAATAAAAACAGATCTGAGGAACAAAACAGTCATATATGTAAGACTTTGGCTGCATTGTCTTGACAGATTTCAATTCAGTGTCTTTAAAAGTTAGGCATCATCACTTTAGAAACAACTGGTTTTTATGGCTATCCCAAGTATTCAGAATCACAACTTTCCATCTAGCCAGGTACCATGGTTCCCTTACATTCTTCATTTCAACAAAAGTTCCATAAAGTCAGTCCTTTGTACAACTATTACTTAGGAAAACATCATGCTTCTGTTCAGTCACTTGGAGGACACTTGGTCCAAGGAACAAATAATTTCTGAGACCCTGTCCTCTGGACATGAAAAACACTGTGTGCTGGTAGGGATCCCAGAGCTCCAAGCTGGCAACCTCATCTGAGTCCTGTGGTGAGAACTCTACATGTAAGGCACACGTGCTCAGGTAGAGTCATCCATAGGCCAAAGAAATTAAAGATGTACAGGTCAGCCTCATTTTTCACGGATTTGATATTGTGAATTTGCCTATGTGCTAAAATCTGTGTGCAGTCCCCCAAATCAATACTTACAGTGCTTTCATGACCATTCACAGATGTGTGCAGAGCAGGGAAAATTTGTCACCAGCACCCATGTTCCTAGCTGAGGAGTAACAGGGTATCCCTCTGCCTGTTTGCTGCAGCTCTTATACTGTAAGCAGTGCCATTTTTGCAATCAGTTTTTCCAGATTTTTCACATTTTTGTACTTTTTATGAGTAATTTTACTGTCTAAATGTTCCCCAAACTTAGTGCTGAAGTGCTGTGTAGTATCCAAAGAGCAAGAAGGCTCTGGTGTGCCTGATGCAAAAATTTCAAATGTTGGATGAGCTCCGTTCAGGCCTGAGTTACAGTGCTGTTGGCTGTGAGTCTGTGTTGATAAAGCAACACTTTACACTAACAAAGTTGTATTTAAACAGAAAAATGCAGCGGCGTGTACCTGCCTGGCCCCTCAGCTACATGCATCCCCTGTGGAGATTGCTGTTTGAGAACTCCGGTTTGCAGCCCAAGGTTGCTTAAATGCCACTGCAAATGCCTCTACCCTCTGACTGCAGAGGCCTTGCAAAATGCTCTGGTGAGAAAGCCCTCAGGCTTCACAAGATTTCCATGTGGTTTGAGTCATAGACACTCCAGACACAGTTCTCTCAGGAATGAATAGAGTTGTAAAGGTCTTTTTAAGATATTGAATTGAAAGTCATGTACAAAATTAGCCATTTTAAAGTGAACATTTCAATGGCATTTAGTGCACAGACAGTGTTGTGCACCACTTCTATCTCATTCCGAGACATTTTCATCACACCCTTCCCCCTGCAAAAATAAAACCCAATACCCATTAAGTAATTGCTTTACATTTCCCCCACCCCAGGCCCTGGTAGCCATTCATCTACTTTCTGCTCTATAGATTTACCTATTCTGGACATTTTATATCAGTGGAATCATACAATATGTGACTTTTTAATGTCTTTTTTTTTTTTACTAAGCATCACGTTTTCAAGGCTCATTTAGTAGTTTTAATAACAATCACCACCACCATAACAATTAGAATGAGACAACAGTAGCAAATGATTAGGCTCTTATGCATATGGTTCTGGTTCACACAGGAATAGACATCCTCACTTAAGGGCCGGGACTTGGCTCCCTTCTCCACCTCGTGAATGGACTTTGCTCTTGGGGTCCAGGTGGAGAGGCTCGTAGTCTGTGGGGACCTAGTACAAAAGCCCTGCAGACATGCCTCACAGTTGTCACTGTCATGCGGCCCTTCAAGAAAGACGTCCTGGATCATGGGAGTCTCTTCCATCAACTGAAATCCTTCTCTATAGCATTTCTTCAGAATTCGAAACACCAAATTCTTCAGGATCCTTGAGATGTTCTCTTGCGTGAACTGGGGAACCTCAAATTGAGGTTGGGAGCACTTCCGACATTTCTGGGCAAACACCCTCATCTTCACCTGGCCCCTGGACTTCTCCTCATTCCAGTGCATGTGGAAAAGGACCAGAACTTGGGCAGAAGCCCAGTTACGAAAGCAGGAGGAGCACCAGAACCTGCGGAGACCGAAGACGAGAGCCTCAGTTTGACTCCCTATGGTCAAATCATGGGCTGCTGCCAGAGGGAGGAAGGAGCTTCCAACAGCACAGAGTCATGACTTGATTGGGGTTGTGGATTAGTGGTGGAAGGAATTACTGAGCCCTCGTGCCCATCTGCATTGTGCCACCGACAGGTTCAATGCCGCACAGGTGTCTGCTATGAAAATAGCAAATCGCAAGCCGGCAGAGCTGGGAGGAGCCTTGGACATCTTCTAAGTCCAAGGTGCTCATTTTAGGATGAAGCACACTCTGGAAACCCATCATGCCCAGAGACCCAGTCGGTGTTAGTGGCAGGACTTCTGCCCCCAAACTGAGGTTTCTTAAATATAGACTTAAATGGGTCAACGGTTACAGTGCAACACTAGCCAGTTCAGTTCAGAACACAGAACTGAAATCCACAAATGCATCCAAGTGGATGTTGATTAAGTCATACACCCATGGTCAGGGTGGGAGCTTGAAGGGTCCGAGGTCCTAGGGAAAAGTCTTGCCTTGCCCTTGTTGCCCAGGGCTCCCAGTCTGGTGTATTAGAGAGAGATTGCTGTGGCCAGCTCTCTCTTCTTTTGCTCTCCCTCCAGCCCAACTCCTTTGCTCAAAGAAGCCTGGAAAATTTCATAAGCTGAGTGCCACTGGCCTCAGACAGTACATGAGAATGACACCTTTTCTCAGCAGGGAGGAGGGTAATTTTCTGAGCTAAGATAGTTGGACAAATATGTGTTAGGACAGGTAGAGAGAAGGCAGGAAGCACATGCCTGCACCCAAGGTAGGAATTATGGAAGAGGCAGTGGACTTCCGTGTGGCAGACATTTAATGCTAACCAAATTATCCAGGCACTCCCTCCTGCTTCCCAGCATCCTTGTTGGAACCATGGGACCAGTTGGCTAATGAAATGAGGCCAGCGGTGTTATATGCTTCTTCCAGATCTGGCCACAGAAGCCCTCATAAGACATTCCGGTCCTCTCTTCCTCTGCCTTGGTGACCTCAGGAGCCATGTGTTAGGTTAAATCACCGATATTTCTGGGTTTATTTGTTACTTCCCTGAGTCTAGTCTTGTCTGGTCTGGCGCAGGGGGACTTGAAGTGTGGGATGGTGAATTGGAGAAGGCTGGGAGGAATGGGTTCATCTATGTTTCACTTCTGTATCTTGGTTCTAGTCTCACCTCACTGGATGAATGTGAGGATGAAATAAGGGGGAGAGGCCAAAATGCTTTGACCACTGCGCGAGGACCTTGCACCTTGATGGGAGTTACTCAGAGTCAGTGGTGCCAAGGGGCCTGGGCCTGTTCTGAGTCAGAGTCCACTGCCCTCCCCCGGGTCATGGTGCTCTGCTCTTGTGTGGCTTAGAGTTCAAAGTTCTCACAAACAAATGGACTGAGATCCAATGTTCCTGATGCCAGCTGCTGGCCTGGGAACACCACAGGCTATGAGGAGAGCTCTGCTTCCTCTGCTTAGATTCTCCCCGAGAGAGGGCAAAGGTGAGATGGAATCAGGACTCCATGCTCTGTGTGCCGTGGACAACCACTGCTCCATCCCTAGGCCTTGGGGCTCTACTTTCCCCCCTGGAAAAGAGAGGATGAGACTTTGGATGATCTCTTAAGATTCTATAAATTCAGAGTAGAATGAGACAAGATTGCTGTGTGTTACCCAGTCCCCACTGCGGGGCTCTCCTCAGTGCAGGGGGTCTCTTCCCTCGGGGACTCCATGGTGGACTCGGAAGTCTCCCTCGGGGGGGCACGTATGTGCTGCCACTTGAGTGAAATTGCTGCCATTCCTCCTTTTCCACTTTCCTTGCTGCTTCTTGTCCCCACCCCTGCAGCCTGATTTCTCTGTATCTCTGGATAGGCACTAGCCCACACCAGTGCCCAGGCCTGCTATTGTTTTGAGGTTTATTGTAATAGGGGGACAAAACTTTAATGAAGTTACAAATTCTTGAATGATTAGCATCTTATGTCCTATAGTCTTCAATTTGCAAGCATGGAATGGAGCAAGAAAAGTAACAAGTATACACAGTATGAAATAAGCAAGAATTTTCTGGAATGTGTACTATCGCATTCCCCCCCTCACCTGGCAAAGGTAAACTGCTGGTATTGCATCCATCCTGGCATGAAGACATTGGGACGAAGGCTCTTGTCTGGTGTCAGGGTCCAAGTATGCCATGGTTTCACCTCCTGAATTGATTCCTGAAATACTTGCTTCCACACTTCCACGTCCTGAACCATCTCTGCTGGCATGGTGTGCCTGGCTGGGTTGAGCTCTCCTGAGCCCTGGCAGGTCTGTAGCTGGGGATGAGGATTTTCACCTGCTTTCCCTCTGAGGTCCTGGACTGGGCCTGTGGACCAGGTCTCTGTCCCAAGGACAAAGGTCAGTTGAATCTGGCTCCCAGTTCAGAATAGGGCACGAAGCTCCGTAAGAAATTACAAGAACTCATGTTTTCATCCATTAAAATGTTGCCAAAGAAGAGTTCTGAGTTCCAAATCAGGAGGAGCGAACTTCAGTCTGGCTCTGCTGTCTGCCTCCCTTTAACCTGGAACACATTTTTTTTTTTTGAGTTGGAGTCTCACTCAGTCGCCCAGACTGGAGTGCAGTGGCCTCTCCCGGCCACCGCAGCCTCGACCTGCTGGGCTCCGGCGATCCTTCCGCCTCAGCCTTTCCAGTAGCTGGAACTACAGGCGCACGCTACCACGCCCGGCTAACTTTTGATTTATTGTAGAGATGAGGTCTCGCCAAGTTGTCCAGGCAGGTCTCGAACCTGCGGGCTCAGGCAATCCACTCACCTCAGCCTCCCAAGGTGCGGAACACATTTTTTTAACTGCAGTGTCCCTGTGAGTGCACAGAGAGGCTGCAGTTATTCTTTTCAGTTTTAACATTGGAAAATTCTTCTCCACACGGCTGCTGTGCTCATGCTGGGGAGGAGAGACAGAGAGAAGAAGGACACAGCGATCCTGAGACCTCACCGGGATTCGTGTGTCCCAGCTTCATGTTCTTTAAGTCCTTGCAGACACCAACTGTCCAAGGCTGCCCAGCTGTCAGAAACCAAGACAGATGCAGTCAGTGTGTGCCCAGGAGACAGGTGATAAGGGCGCCAGGTGGCTGAGAGGCTAATAACCCGGGGCAAACCTGGAGCCACCCTCCTTCTCCTCCCCAGAGGGCTTCTTCTGCCTCACTTCCTGCAGTAGAGGCTTGAGGAGGAGGAGGGCGGAGCAGACTAGGAAGTGAGAAGCACCCGAGAGAGGTGCACAAGACTCTGGCTGTCCACATCACAAGGACCGTCAGTGGACCATGTGGGTCTTCCTCTCAGTTGGGCACTGACCTGGGACCCTGGCCACCTCCCAAGAGAGAAGTGAGAGGGGGTTTTCTGTACACTTGGGAAGCTACCTCCTTCTTCCTCTCCAGCCCAGCTGCCCCACATCGGCTGCCCTGGAGTTCAGCCCCTTTCTCCATAGACTCCCCTTCTCCTGAGCCAGTCTTGCTTCTCAATGTTATAGTTGTCCCTCAGTTCCAGGGATGGGTTGGTTCCAGGACACCCTTGTGGATACCAACACCCTCAGAAGCTCAAGTCCCTGATATAAAATGGTGTAGTATTTGCAAATAACCTATCTTCCTGTTAAATCATATCTGGACCAGCTCACCCATTCTGGGGGAAATGACAGCCAGTGCTTACAGGTGCTTTGGTGTGGACTTGGGTAAAGAAGGTCAATTGCAAGAATTCATGAATTAATGTGAATATTTCTAATTAAATTAAGTGTTTTTTAAAACCTTGCTCTAATATAAGAGAATGTTAATCAACAGTTCCTCCTTTCAATTGAAATACCAATATTTATTGTTATAACAACAACAGCAACAAACATGAGGTTCCAGGCCAAGATCATGAATCAACCTCCTATCCTTCCCCCTCCCAAGGCATGTGCAGTGGAGAGGTCCCATGTGGAACAGCAGCTCCTACCTGGTGTTTTTAGCCAAGGAGGATCATTTTCCACTAAACAAAAACAGATCTAGGGAACAAAACAGTCATGTAAAATTTCAGTTGTGTTGTCTCCATAGACTTCAATTCAGTGTCTTTAAAACTTAGGTGTCACCTGAGAAGTGACTGACTTTTATGGTCATCAAGAAAATTCAAAATCAAGCACTTTGGGAAGCTGAGGTGTGAAGGTTGTTTGAGGCCAGGAATTCAAGACCAGTCTGGGCAATAGGGTGAGACTCTGTCCCTGTTTAAATTTTTTAAAAAATTAATAAAAAGCCCCAGGATGTTCAAAATCAGATCAGATCAGCAGGTAGTCCAAAGCTAGGCGGTTTTAATAAATATCTGCGTGCATTTGGACTTGCTGCTGAGCAACAAGCTCAAAAGCTGTGGCTGTTTGATTAGTTATAATTTCTAAGACAGCTTGTAACCTAATAATGCGATTTAGCATATATATAGAGGCGTGCGGTATCCACAACTTTCATCTTGTGCCCATGTGGCTGGGCCATAGGTACTTATAATTCTCTGCGGTGGCCATTCGTTATCTTTTTAAACCTGGGTCCCTCCTATATTAGGAACTTGATTGAGGGATCGAGCACCTTGGGTTTTGAGGCTTTCATAAAGGGGAATTCCTAGTTCATCCCCGCCTTGGGTTAGGCAAAAGGAAAAATCCTGGCTGGATTACTCCTATGGTACATGTGCCTTTTCATAATGCTGGGAGCTGGGCATATGCAACCTTTTCATATGCTCAAAATAGCCCTTTAGTACATTGAGAAGATTTAGTTGCATAAGCAGATGCCCAATACCAAACAGACCTTGTTGACCACCAGAACAAACTTCTGGCTGGGATGAATAACGATGGAAAACTCTTACGTCTAACCAGATGGTTTCTATACACGTACATGCTGGGTGTGTGAGGGAAGCGATAAACACCCAAATTAGGCAGAAATA
>JAPVLO010003533.1:0-21436 GCA_027257055.1 Cephalopachus bancanus | reverse complement strand
TTTTTAGTTTTTTTAGAAATTTTTGGATGTTTTTACTAATGTGCAATAGCGTTTGAGCATGTTTCATACAGGATTTAAACATTGCTTTTGCTAAGATCATAATCAATTTTCCAGAATTTTCAATTATCAAAATTTTTATACAAATGCAGAGTCCAAATACTTACTACTTTGAAAATCTCCAGGTTATTTTGTTTTATAGATTTTTGGGCCCCCAAAAATCTCTTTATCTGTGTGCCTCATTATAAATGCTTCGTGATTCAAAATATCAGATTAATCTGATAATTTGTTGCAGAGTACAGCATTATGTTTTAGGCAGAGAAAATATTAGGGGATTCAATGGAAATACTTTTTTAAAATTTTAACTTGGGTTAAATAAAAAGGGAATGCGATTTTTATTTCCTTAAATTATATGAGAAACTTTTCTCTAAGGATGGCACATCTGTAACATTTAATCAAACTTAACAAGCAGAAGATACAGAGTGCACCATGAAAATGTACAAAAAATTTAAGAATAAAAAAACTGTATTAAATTACGATACTCATATTTTCAAAAATTTTTTAAGACATTATGCATTTTGCCTTCTGAATAGCACTTAAGTAGAATGAATCTCAAGGATCAGTTTTCTAAGAATGATACAGATCTGTAATCTCAACAAGTTTCAATTTAGGCAGAATAAAACATTCAGAATTTATGTGCGAAACACTGTAGTTGTCAATTTTGAAGGAAGACATATACCATGTATGCCCACGTATTAAGGGGAAAAGGAGTTATCATTGCAGTATTATACAATTCTTGAAAAATCAATCCCTGCATAATGAACATTTCCAGGCACAATGCTAAATTGTAACCATTTTTAAAGAAAAAAAAATAAAAAATAGAAAAAAATAAAGTAATTTGCATGTTTTACAGTTTTCATTTATTAAATTTATGTAATTATTTATATAAATTATTTAAAATGTGGGGTAAAATTCAGTTATAAATCCAAACATTGATTATGCAGGGTCCCTGGTTGATGAGATATGTCCCTCCCTTCCTTAGCAGTATTCCTCCATTGCCAATCTCACCCCTCCTCTAAACAGTTTCCCACTACTGCCAATCACATTCTTACTGCACTATAAGTTCAGCTCATAAGTGAGAACATATGGAACTCTGTTCTTTGTTTCTGTGATAAATCAGTGAAAATGACCTACCTCATACCCCTCAAACGTTCTGGAAAATCCTTCTATCTGTCCTTTTTTATGGCTGCATAATATACCTGCGTGTATATATCACATTTATTTTATCCATTCCAGCTTTGATGGGCAACATGCTTGGTGCCAGGGTTTTTTTTTTTTTTTTTCAATTGCGATTAGATATGTAAAAAACATAGTGGTGCAGGTATCTTTTTGGAAATATGATTTGGGTTCCTGCAGGTATATTCTCTACAGGGCAATTACTGAGTCACATGTTAGGTCAATATCTTGTCCCTTTACAAAGCACCACACTGTTTTCCAAAGATGTTGCTCTACTTTTCAGTCCACATGCAGTGTAGAAGCATTTCTTTCTTCCCAAATCCTGACCTGCATCTTTTATTGTTTGTTTTATTAAAGATGGCCAGTCTTACAGGGGGTATGTGGTATTTCAAAGTGGTTTCATTGCATTTTTTTGAGGATGAGTGAGGCTCAGCAACTTTCATATTTCTGTTGTCTGCCCATACCTCTTCTTATGAAAAGTGTCCAATCACTTATTTTACACACTTTTAAAAGGGAATGTTTGTCTGATTTTTCTGAGTGTTTGAGTTTCTTGTAGATCCTAGATGTTATGCCTCTTTACAGATACATAGGTGGAGAATCGTTTTTCCCATTCTGTTGGTTGTATCCCTGCTCTTCTGATGGTTTCTGTTGTTTTGTAGAACTATAGTAATTTGATGTGTTCCAACTCGTCTAACTTACTTCTTAAGGCATGTGTATTTAGGTCTCTGAAGAGGAAATAGTTTCCGTTTCCAGTTTCCCTAAAGGAGTCTCTGCATTTTCTAAGTTTTTTTATAATTTTGTGTTTTACATTCATGTCTTTGATCCATTTAGAGTTAATGTGTATGGTGATAGATAGGTGTCCTGTTTCAATCTTGTACATTTCGTCAGCCTTTTCCAAGCACCATTTACTTTATTATTTCTCCATTACCAGTGTTTCTTGGATGTTTTTTAAAAGGTGAGTGGGTTGAGAATTTCTTTTTCTGTTCTGATCCATTGTCCTATGGACCTATTCTTCTTCAATACCAGGTTGTTTTGATTACTGTAAACATATAGTAAAGTTTGAAGTCTTGAAATGCGATAGCTTCTGCTTTGTTTCTTTTGATAAGATCCTTTTGGCTATTCATTATTGTTTATGGTTTCATATGAATTCTTTACTGTAATTTCCAGATATGAGAAGAATGATGTTAAATTAATGGCTATTTCAATGTATCTGTAGATTGAATAAAGGTTAATTTTTACTTTAAAAGAGGTAAGTAAGTCAGGGAAACAAGCGTGTCATATTGTCATTTATGTCATCAGCCTCAGAAATTTAACATCATAATGGGAGGGACCTTGACTACAGAGCAACCCTTAGGGTTCAAGCACTTGTGTACATTGCTCTGCCGAATGCGGTGGACATGGTGGATTCCATTTCCAAGTAGAGAAGAGAACCATGTGTTCACCCTATTCGAAAATTTCTCCATGGATAAGTGACCACTAAAGAATCCTCTAAACGAGGTAGTCTTTTTTTTTTTTAAAGCAATCTTTATTGAGAGGACCAAGAAACTCCCAAAGAGGGAGGGGACCTGAGGCATTTGCCCACGAGGTAGTTTTTTATTATTATGGTCAGCGAGTCCTGTTGGAGCTTGGTTATAGCCAAACCAAATTATATTTTAGCACTTTCTTTAGCTTAGAATCTTTTGTATGTTTTTAGTATTGTGTAACAGTCTTTGAGCAGTTTTTCCTACAGGATTTGTACATTGCTGGTGCTAAGGTCATCATCAATTTTTCAGAATTTTCAATTATCTAAATTTTTATACAAATGCAGTGACCAAATTCATGTACTTTGTAAATCTTCATGTTATTTTGGTTTTTATATATATGGGGCCCCCAAATTCTCTGCTTTCTGTGTGTCTCATTTTCAATGCTTGGTGTTTAAATGTATTAGATTAATGGAATAATTTGCTGCATAGTTCAGCACTATGTCTTAGGTAGAGAAAATACCAGGGGATTCAAGGGAAAATACTTTTTTAAAAATACAAATTGAGTTAAAATATAAAGGGAATGTGATTTAATAATTCCTTCAAATATATAAGGGAAACTTTTCTCTAAGGATTCCACATCTGTAACATTTAATCAAAATTAACAAACAGAAAACACAGAGTGCAACAAGAAAATATACAAAAATTTTTAAAAAATGGAAAAGGCTGTATTCAATTACCATATCATTTTAGATTCTAAATTTTTTAAGATTTATTATGCATTCTGCCTTCTGAATAGCACTTAGGTACATTGAATCTAAAGGGTTCAGTTTTCTAAGAATGTTATCATTCTGGAATCTCAACAAGTTTCAATTTAGGCAGAATAAAACATTCATAATTTATGTGAGAAACACTGTAGTTGTGAATTTTCAAGGCAGAATTATACCATGTATTTCAACGTATTAAAAGGAAAAGGAGTTATAATTGGAGTATTATACAATTCTTAAAAATCAATCCTTGCATAGTGAACATTTCCAGGCCCAACCCTGAATTGTAACCATTTTTAAAGTTAGAAAATATATAAAAAACAGAATAAACAAATAAAGTCAGTTACATGTTTTACAGCTTTCTATTATATATTTATTTAATTATATTTTTTTTTTTTAAAAAAATATGGGGTACAATTCAGAGTTAGATACACAAACATTGGTTATGCAGGGTCCTTGGTTGATGAGGTATGCCCCTCCCTTTCCCTTAGCTGTATGCCTCCACTACCAATGTCACCCCTTCTTCTAAACAGGTTTTTACTACTGCCAATCACTTTCTTACAGCACTATAAGTGATCCAGTTCACCTCATGAATCAGAATATAAAAAACGCTGTTCTTTGGTTCTGTGATAAATCACTGAAAATTACCTACCTCATATCTATCAAACATTCCGCAAAATCCTTCTACCTGCCCTTTTAAAGGTTGCATAATATTCCACTGTGTATAAAATCATTTATTTCACCCATTCTTGTTTGATGGGCGACTTTGTTGGGTCCATGTTTTTTTTTGCAACTGTGATTAGAGCGGTAAAAAACATACTACTGCTGGTATCTTTTTGGTAAAATGATTTCAGTTCCTCCAGGTATATTCTCTACAGGGGAATTACTGAGTCACATGGTAGATCAAAATCTTGTCCTTTTATAAACCACCACACAGTTTTCCAAAGATGTTGCTATACTCTTCAGTTCACGTGCAGTGTAGAAGCATTTATTACTTTCCAAATCCTGACCTGCATCTGTTATTTTTTGTTTTATTAAAAATGGCCAGTATTACAGGTGGTATATGGTATTTCACAGTGGTTTCATTTGCATTTCTTTGAGGATGAGTGAGGCTGAGCAATTTTCATGTGTCTCCTTACTGCCCATATCTCTTCTTATAAAAGTTGTCCAATCTCGTATTTTACACACTTTGCAAAGGCAATGTTTGTCTGAATTTTCGGAGTGTTTGAGTTTCTTGTAGATGCTAGATGTTATGACTTTTTAGAGATATATAGGTAGAGAATCGTTTTTCCCAGTCTGTTGGCTGTATCCCTGCTCTTCTGGTGGTTTCTTTTGTTTTGCAGAAGTATATTAGTTTGATGAGATCCCACTTGTCTAACTTACTTCTTAAGGCACGGGTATTTAGAGCTACGAAGATAAATTAGTTTCTGATTATAGTTTCCCTAATGGTGTCGCCTGCGTTTTCTAAGATTATTATAATATGGTGTTTTATGTTTAGTTATTTGATTCATTTAGAGTTAATGTGTATGGTGATAGACAGCGGTCCTGTTTCAATCTTCTGCATGTTGTAAGCCTTTTCTCAGTACCATTTACTGAATATGTTCTCCAATACCGAGTGTGTCTTGGAAGTTTTTTCAAAGATGATTTGGGTTTGGGGAATTTGAGGAATTCATTCTCTGTCCTGATCCTTTGGGCCTATGGACCTATACTTGTAAGAATACCAGGCTGTGTTGATTACTATAAACATATAGTAAAGTTAGAAATCTGGAACTTGCGATAGCTCCTGCTTCGTTTCATTTGATAAGATTCTTTTGGCTCTTCATGATTCTTTATGGTTTCATAAGAATACTTTATTGTAATTTCCAGGTCTGAGAAGAGGGATGTTAACTTAGTGGTTATTTCATTGAATCTGTAGATTGACAAAAAAGTTAATTTTTATGTTAAAAGTGGTAAGTAAAGTCAGGAAAATAAGTATATCAAATTGTTATTTATGACATCAGCCACAAACTGATTTGACGTCATAATGGGAGGAACCGTAACTACTGAGCAAACTTTAGGCTTCAAGCACTTGTGTACAGTGCTCCCCCAAAATGCTGTAGACATGGTGAATTTCATTCCGAAGTGAAGAGAACCATGTGTTCACACCTACCCAAAAAATTTCCCCAGGGATAAGTGACCATTCAAGAATCCTGTAAACCAGGTAGGTTTTTTTAAAAAAGTAGTCTTTATTTAGAAGTTCGAGTTACTCCCAACCTAGGAGGGGACCTGAGAAGTTTGGCCACGAGGTAGTCTTTTATTATTGTGGTCATGGAGTCTTGTAGGAGCTTGGTTATAGCACAACTAAATAATATTTTAGCACTTTCTTTTGTTTAGAAATTTTTGGATGTTTTTATTATTGTGTAACTGCCTTTGAACAGTTTTTCCTACAGGATTTGAACATTGCTTTTTCTAAGATCATAACTAATTTTCCAGAATATTTAATTATCTAAAATTTTATATTAATGCAGTGTCCAAATACTTACTACTTTTTAAATTTCCATGTAGTTTTGTTATATATATATTGGGCTAAATACTCTTTTTTGTGTGTGCCTCATTTTAAATGGCTGGTGATTAAAAGTGTCAGATTAATCAGATACTTTATTGAAGAGTACATCATTATGTCTTAGGTATAGAAAATACTAGGGATTCAAAGGGAATACACTTTAAAAAATATAAATTGGTTAAAATATAAAGGGAATGTGATTTAATATTTCCTTCAAATATATAAGGGAAACTTTTCTCTAAGGATTCCACATCTGTAACATTTAATGAAAATTAACAAGCAGAAAATGCAGTGTGCACCAAGAAAATGTAAGAAAAATTTTAAGAATGGAAAAAGCTGTATTAAATTACGATACTTTTTTTTTTCAAAAATTTTTAAGATTTATTATGCATTCTGCCTTCTTAATAGCACTCAGGTACATTTAATTTCAAGGTTCAGTTTTCTAAGAATGGTATAGTTCTGGAATCTCAACAAGATTCAATTTAGGCAGAAAAAAACATTCATAATTTATGTGAGAAACACTGTAGTTGTGAATTTTAAAGGCAGAATTTTACCATGTATTCCAACGCATTAAAAGGAAAAGTAGTTAATCTTGGGAGTATTATACAATTCTTAAAAAATCAATCGCTGCATAATGAGCATTTCTAGGCCAAAACCTGAATTGTAACCATTTTTAAAAATTTAAAAAAAAAGATAAAATAAATAAAGTCAGTTGCATGTTTTACAGATTTTATTTATTTATTTATCTATTTATTAAAATTTTTAAAAACACGTGGGGTACAGTTCAGAGTTGCACATATAAACATTGATTATGCAGGGTCCCTGGTTAATGAGGTATGCCCCTTGCTTCCTTAGCAGTATCCTCCACTGCCAATGTCACCTCCCCCCTTAACCATTTTTCCCACGATTACCAATCACTTTCTTACAGCACAATAAGTGATCAAGTTCAGCTCATGAGTGAGAATATATGGAACTCTGTTGTTTGTTTCTGTGATAAATCACTGAAAACTATCTACTTCATATCCATCAAACGTTCTACAAAATCCTTATATCTGTCCATTTTAATGGCTGCATTATATTCCACTGTGTATACACTACATTTGTTTTATCCATTTCTGCTTTGATGGGCAACATGGTTGGTACCATTGTTGTTTGAAATTTTGATTAGAGCTCCCAAAAACATAATTGTGCAGGTATCTTTTTTGTAAAATGATTTGAGTTCCTCCAGGTATATTCTCAACAGGAGAATTACTGAGTCACATGGTAGGTCAATATCCTGTCCCTTTAGAAACCACCCCCTCTTTTCCAAAGATGTTGCTCTACTTTTCAGTCCACATGCAGTGTAGAAGCATTTATTTTTTCCCCAAATCCTTACCGCCTCTGTTACTGTTTCTTTTATTAGTGATGGCCAGTCTTACAGGGGGTTTGTGGTATTTCAAAGTGGTCTCATTTGCATTGCTTTGATGTTCAGTGAGGCTGAGCAGTTTTAATGTGTTTGCTGGCTGCCCGTATATCTTCTTATGAAAAGTGTCCAATCACGTTTTTTGTACACTTTTCAAAGGGATTGTTTGTCTGTTTTTTCAGAATGTTTGAGTTTCTTGTATATCCTAGATATTATGCTTTTTTACAGATATATAATTGGAGAATCGTTTTTCCCACTCTGTTGGCTGTATCCCTGCTCTTCTGATGGTTTCTTTTGTGTAGCTGAAGTAAATTAATTTGATGAGATCCCACTTGTCTAACTTACTTATTATGGCAGGGGTATTTAGGTTTCTGAAGAGGAATTAGTTTCCGGTTCCAGTTTCTATAATGGTGTCTCCTGTGTTTTCTAAGATTATTATAATGTGGTGTTGTACATCTAGGTCTCTGATCCATTTAGAGTTAATGTGTATGGTGATAGGGGGCCTGTTTCAACCTTGTGCATGTGGTTCGCCTTTTCCCAGCACCATTTACTGAATACGTTCTCCATTACCCAGGGGTCTGGAGTTTTTGTCAAAGAAGGGTTGGTGGAGAATATGATGATTTCATTCTCTGTCCTGGCCCATTGGCCTATGGACCAATTCTTGTACGAATACCAGGCTGTGTTTATTACTGTAAACATATAGTAAAGTTTGAAGTCTGGAACAGTGATAGCTCCTACTTTGTTTCTTTTGATAAGATTCTTTTGGCTCTTCTTGATTTTTTTTGGTTTCATGTGAATTCTGTGTGTGTGTGTGTGTGTGTTTTGTGTGTGTGTGTGTGTGTGTGTGTGTGTTGGAGTCCCACTCTGTTGCCCAGACTGGAGTTCAGTGGCTGCTTTCGGCCACCACAGCCTCGATTTGCTGGGTCAGGTGATGCTTCCGCCTCAGCCTTCCAAGTAGCTTGAATGACAGGCATTAGCTACCATGCCTGGCTGATTTTTTTATTTATTGTAGTGGTGAGGTCTCTCTGCCCAGGTGGGTCTCAAAACCGCGGGCTCAGGTAATCCACTCTCCTCAGCCTCCCAAAGGGACAGGATGAGCCACTGAGCCCAAGTCATAGGAATACTTTATTGTAATTTCCAGGTCTGAGAAGAATGATGTTCACTTAATGGTTATTTCATTGAATCAGTAGATCGACTAAAAGGCTAATTTTTACTTTAAAAACCCGGGTAAGTAATGTCAGGGAAATTAATATGTCAAATTGTCATTCCTGACATCAGCCTCAGAAATTTGATATAATAATGGGGGGACCTTGACTACTGAGCAATCCTCAGGCTTAAAGGGCTTATGTACAATGCTCTGCCAAATGCGATATACATGGTGGATTTCTTTCCCAAGAAGTGAAGAAAGCTATGTGTTCACACCTATGCAAAAACTTCTTCAGGTATAAGTGACCATTGAAGAATCCACGAAATGAGGTAGACTTTTTTGTTAGCAAAGCAGTATTTATTGAGAGGACAGAGAATTACCCACACTGGGATGGGACCTGAGGGGGTGGCCGACGATGTAGTCTTTTATTTTTATTGTCACCGAATACTATTTGAGCTTGGTTATATCACAAGCACATAGTATTTTAGAACTCTCTTTAGTTTAGAAATTTTTGGATGTTTTTAGTATTATGTCACACCCTTTGAGCCATTTTTCTAACAGGATTTGAACATCGCTTTAGCTAAGATCTTCATAAATTTTTCCAGAATTTTCAAATTTTTTAAATTTTTATTCTAATGCGGAGCCTAAATATTCAATGCATTGTAAATCTTCATGTTATTTTGGTTTATATATATTGGACCCCAAATTCTCTTTTTTTCTGTGTACCTGATTTTAAAAGCTTGGTGTTTACAAGTATCAGATTTATCAGATACATTGTTGAGGAGTACAACATTATGTCTTAGGTAGAGAAAATACTAGGGGATTCAAAGGAAATAACTTTTAAAAATATAAATTGGTTTAAAATATAAAGGGAATGTGATTTTTGATTTCCTTCAAATATAAAAGGGGAAACTTTTTCTAAGGATTGCAGATCTGTAGCATTTAATCAAAGTTAACAAGCAGAAAATACAGAGTGCATGAAAAAAATACACACAAATTTTAAGAATGTAAAAAGATGTATTAAATTAGGATACTGGTTTTTTTCAAAAATTTTTTAAGTTTTTTTTTATGCATTCTGTCTTCCGAATAGTACTTAAGTACACTGAATCTCAAGGTTCAATCATGTAAGAATGATATAGTTCTGGAATCTCAACAAGTTTCAATTTAGGCAGAATAAGACATGCAGAATTTATATGGGAATCACTGTAGTTGTCAATTTGGAAGTCAGAATCATATGATGTATACTAACGAATTGAAAGAAAAAGGAGTTATCTTAGAGTTTTATTCACTTCTTAATAAATCAACCCCTGCATAATGAACATTTCTATACACAACGCTAATTTATAAACATTTTTTTAGTAAGAAAAAAAAAAAAATGAAGTCAGTTGCATGTTTTACAGGTTTAATTTATTTATGTATTTAATTATTTATTTTAATTTTTAAAAAAACGTGGGGTACAATTCAGAATTAGATATACAAACATTGAATATGCAGGGTCCCTGGTTGATGAGGTATGCCCCTCCCTTCCTTAGCAGTATCCCTCCAATACCAATCTCCCCTTTTCCCTCTAAAGGGTTTTTCCCACGACTGCCAATCATTTTCAAACAGCACTATAAGTGATCAATTTCAGATCATGTGTGAGAACATATGGAACTCTGTTCTTTGTTTCTGTGATAACTCACTGAAAATGACGTACCTCATATCCATCAAACGTTCTGCAAATCCCTTCTGTCCTTTTTATGGCTGCATAATATTCCACTGTGTATATACCACATTTATTTTATCCTTTCCAGCTTTGATGGGCAACATGGTTGGTCCCTTTTTTTTTTTTTTGCAGTTGTTATTAGAGCTGAAAAAAACCTACTGGTGCAGGTATCTTTTTAGTAAAATGATTTGAGTTCCTCCAGATATATTCTCTACAGCGGATTACTGAGTCACATGGTAGGTCAATATCTTGCCACTTTACAAACCACACTGTTTTCCAAAGGTGTTGCTTTATTTTTTAGTCCATATGCAGTATAGAAGCTTTTTTTTTCCTAAATCTTTACCTGTACCTGTTATTGTTTATTTTTTTAATGATGGCCAGTCTTACAGGGGGTATGTGGTATTTCAAAGTGTTTTCATTTGCATTTCTTTGATGATGAGTGAGGCTGAGCAATTTTCATGTTTCTACTGCCTGCCCGTATCTCTTCTTATGAAAAGTGTCCAATCATGTATTTTGCACACTTTTCAAAACAAATGTTGGTCTGATCTTTCCTTTCTGAGTGTTTGAGTTACTTGTAGATCCTAGATGTTATGTCTTTTTACAGATATATAGGTGGGGAAACATTTTTCCATTCTCTCAGCTGTATCCCTGCTCTTCTGATGGTTCTTTTGTTTTTCCGAAGTATATTAATTTGATGAGATCCCACTTGTCTAACTTACTTCTTAAGACTTGTGTATTTAGGGTTCTGAAGAGGAATAGTTTTAGGTTCCAGTTTCCATAATGGTGTCTCCTGTAATTTCTAAGATTACTATAATTTGGTGTTTTACGTTTAGGTCTTTAATCCATTTATAGTTAAAGTGTATGGTGATAGATCGGTGTCCTGTTTCTATCTGGTTCATGTTGTCAGCCTTTTCCCAAACCATTTACTGAATATGTTCTTCATTACCCATTGAGTCTTTGAGGTTTCTCCAAAGATGAGTTGGTTGAGAATTTGAGGATTTCATTCTCTGTCCTGATCCATTGGCCTATGGACCTATTCTTGTACCAATCCCAGGCTGTGTTGATTACTCTAAAATATAGTAAATTTTAAAATCTGGAACAGTGATAACTCCTGCTTTGTTTCTTTTGAAAAGATTCTTTTAGCTATTCTTGAGAGTTTATGATTTCTTATAAAAACTTTTTTTTTGTGTGTGTGTGTTGGAGTCCCACTCTGTTGCCCAGACTAGAGTGCAGTGGCTACTCCCGGCCACCGCAGCCTCGACCTGCTGTGCTCCGGTGATCCTTCTGCCTCAACCTTCCAAGTAGCCTGAATGGCAGGTATGCGCTACCATCCCCGGCTGATTTTTGGATTCATTGTAGAGTTGAGGTCTCGCTGCCCAGGTGGGTCTCGAACCCTCAGGGTCAGGCAATCCATTCACCTCACCCTCCCAAAGGCGTGGGATTACAGGCTGCTGCACTGAGGCCGGCTCTTATGAATTGCATATTGTAATTTCCAGGTCTGAGAAGAATGATATTAACTTAATGGTTATTTCATTGAATCTGTAGATTGCCCCAAAGGCTAATTTTTACATTAAATAGGTAAGCAAAGTTAGGGATATAAGCATGTCAAATTGTCATTTATGTCATCAACCTCAGAACTTTGACATCATAATGGGAGGGACCTTGACTACTGAGCAATCCTTAGGCTTCAAGGGTTTGTGTACAGTGCTCTGCCAAATGCGGCAGACATGGTGAATTTTATTCCCAAGAAGTGAAGAAAACCATGTGTTCACACCTATACAAAAACTTCTCCAGGTTTAATGACCATTCAAGAATCCACTAAATGAGGTAATTTTTTTTTTGTTATAAGGGAATTTATTGAGAGGAAAGGTAAACTCCCACACTGTGAGGGAACCTGAAGTGGTTGCCCACGAGGTAGTGTTTTTTATTATGGTGACCGAATCCTGTTGGAGCTTGGTTATAGCACAACCACATACTATTTTAGCACTTTCTTTAGTTTAGAAACTTTTAGATGTTTTTAGTATTATGTAACAGCCTTTGAGATGTTTTTCTACCAGGATTTGAATATCTCTTTAGTTAAGATCATCGTCAATTTTCAAGAATTTTCAATTTTTATACTAATGAGGATCCCAATTACTTACTAATTTGTAAATCTACATGTTATTTTGGTTTATGTATATTTGGGCCCAAATTCTCTTTTTTCTGTGTGCCTGATTTTAAATGCTTGGTGATTAAAAGTATCAGATTAACCGTATACTTTGTTGCAGAGTATAGCATTATGTCTCAGGTAGATAAAATACTAGGGGATACAATGGAAATACTCTTCTAAAAATATAAATCGGGTTAAAATATGAAGGGAATGTGATTTTATATTTCCCTCAAATATATAAGGGAAACTTTTCTCTAAGGATTGCACATCTGTAACATTTTATCAAAATTAACAAGCCAAAAATACAGTGTCCACAAATAAAATGTAAACAAATTTTAAGAAGGGAAAAAGCTGTATTGAATTACGATACTTTTTATTTTCTAAAATTTTTAAGACTTATTATGCATTCTGCCTTCTGAATTGCACTAAGGTACACTGAATATCAAGGTTCAGTTATCTAAGAATGATATAGATCTGGAATCTCAAAAACTTTCAATTTAGGCAGAAAAAACATTCAGAATTTTTGTGAGAAAAACTGTAGTTGTCAATTTTGAAGGCAGATATATACCATGTATTCTAACATATTAAAAAGAAAAGTAGTTATCATTGAGTAGTATACACTTCTTAAAAAATCTTTCCCCTGCATAATGAACATTTCTGGGGCCCAAACCCCTGAATTTTAACCATTTTAAAAATAAAAACATTAAAAAAAAAAATAAACAAATAAAGTCAGTTGTATGTTTTAAAGCTTTTATTTATTTATTTATTTCAATATTTTTACCAATATTTTTTGTTATGATATTGTGGGGTACAGTTAAGAGTTAGGTATATAAATACGTTTTGTTCTGGCACCGTGTTGATAAGAGGTGTTTCCCCGTCCCCAGACAGATGTTTGCTACCGTTAATCCCATCTCCCCCCCCCCATATTTTCCCACTATTGTCAGTCATTTTCTCATAGATTACATTGGATGTTCAAGGTCCATTATATTGGTGAGAACATGTGATACTCGGATCTTTGTTTCTCTGAGAGTTCACTCAGTATTATAGACTCTAGTTCCATCCAGGTTGCTGCGAAATTCATGATTTTGCTCTTTTTTATGGTTGTGTAGTATTCCATCATGTATATGTGCCACTTTTTTTTAAATCCAGTCCTCTTTTGATGGGCAGCATTGTTGCTTCCAGGTTCTTGCTATTATGAACAATGCTGTGATAAACATACGTGTGCAGGTTTTTTTTTATAGAGTGATTTCAGTTCTTCAGGATATATTCTCAATAGGGGGATTGCAGGGTCATATGGGAGGTTGATATTTAGAGTTTTCAGGAATCGCCACACTGCTTTCCACAGAGGTTGCACTAGTTTACACTCCCACCAACAGTGTAGGAGTGCTCACTTTTTCCACACCCTCTCCAGCAGCTGTTATTTTTTGAGTTGTTGATAATTGCCATTCTGACTGGAGTTAGTTGGTATTTCAGTGTGGTTTTGATTTGCATCTCCCTGATGATAGTGAGGTTGAACATTTCTTCATGTGCCTTTTGGGCTGCTTGGATGTCTTCCTTTGTGAAGTGTCTGTTCATATCTTTTGCCCGTTTTATAATGGGGTTGTTTGGTTTTTTCTTTTCAGCAAGTTGAGTTCTTTGTAGACCCAAAATGTCAGGCCTTTGTCAGACCTGGTGTTGGCAAATACTTTTCCCAGTCTGAAGGCTGTCTCCCTGCTCTCTTGATGGTTTCTTTGGCTTTGCAGAGGCTTGTCAGTTTGTTGATGTCCCACTTGTCTATCTTCTCTCTTATGACCTGTGGGTTTTGAGTTTTGTTCGGGAAATTTGGATGCCAGTTCCAATTTCCATGAGTGTATGTATTTCATTTTCAAAGGGTTTTTATTGTTTGAGGTTTTACATTTAGGTCTCTGATCCTTTTGGGGTTAACCTTTGTGCATGGCGATAGATAGGGGTCCTGTTTCAATCTTCTGCCTGTGGTCAGTCAGTTTTCCCAGCACCATTTACTGAATAGGTTCTCCTCTCCCCAGTGGTAGGTTGTGGAGGCTTTGTCGAAGATGAGTTGGTTGAGAAATTGAGGTTTTGATTCTGGAATCTCAATTCTATTCCACTGATTTCTATGCCTGTTCCTATACGAATACCAAGCTGTTTTGATGATTGTAGCTTTATAGAAAAGTTTGAAGTCTGATAATGTCATACCACCTGCTTTTTTTTTTTTTGCTGAGGATTGATATGGCCATTCTTGGACGTCTGTGATTCCATGTGAATTCATGTGTTGTTTTTTCTAGGTCTGAGAAGAATGTTGCTGGTAGTTTGATGAGTATTGCATTAAATTTGTAGATTTCCTTAGGTATGATGGACATCTTCACAATTTTGATTCTTCCAATCCATGAGCATGGGATATTTTTCCACTTGTTTGTGTCATCATTGATTTCTTTGAGCAGTGTTTAGTAGTTTTCATTGTAAAAGTCTTTCACGTCTCTGGTTAGGAAGATGACAAGATATTTCATTTTTGTGTGTGACTATTGTGAATGGAATTGTGCTTTTTTTTGGGTTTCTGTTTGTTTATTATTGATGTAAAGAAATGCAATTGTCTTTTGCACATTTATTTTGTATCCTGATACTTTGCCAAAGGCCTTTATCAGTGTAAGGAGGTTTTTGACAGATTCTCTTGGGTTTTCAAGATACACAATCATATCATCTGCAAAGTGGGATAACTTGACTTCCACTTTTCCTATCTGGATGCTCTTGATTGCCTTCTCTTCTCTTATTACTCAAGCCAGGACTTCCAATACTATGTTAAAAGGAGGGGAGAGAGTGGACATCCTTGTCTTGTTCCAGTTTTCAGGGGAAATGGTTCCAATATTTGTACATTTAGGAGTATGCTGGCTGTGGGTTTCTCGTAGATGGGTTTAACTATTTTGAGGTATGTTCACCGTATGCCTAGATGTTCGAGGGTTTTTATCTAGAAGGGGTGATGAATTTCATCAAAAGCGTTTTCTGCATCTAATGATACAATCATCTCGTTTTTGTTTTGACATCTGTTTATGTATTTAATTACATTTATGGTTTTACAAATGTTGAACCAGCCTTGCATCCCTGGAATGAAGCCTACTTGATCATGATGGACGATTTTTGAGATGTATTGTTGATGGACGATATTTGAGATGGCTTGCTTGGATCTTGTTGAGGATTTTAGCATCTATGTTCATCAAAGATATTGACCTGTTCTTCTCTTTCTTTGTTGGATCTTTACCTGGCTTGGGTATGAATATGATGTTGGATTCAAAAAATGATTTCGGGAGAGTTCCACCTTTTTCAATTGCGTGGAATACCTTCAGTAGGATTGGTATCAGCTCCTTCTTAAATGTTGTAGAATTCTGCTGGAAAGCCATCTGGACTAGGGCTTTTTTTGTGGGTAGTTTTCTTACTACATAGTTGATTTCCTTGATTGTTATTGGTCTATTTAAGGTCTCAGTTTCCTCCTATTTCAACGTAGGTAGGTTGTGTGTAAGTCCTTCGTTTCCTTAAGGCTTTCAAGTTTGTTTCCATACAAGTGTACGTAGTAGTCTCTAATGATCTTTTGTATTTCTTCAGGGTCAGATGCGGTTTCATCTTTTGTGTTTCTGATTGTGCTTATTTGCATTTTTTTCTCGTTTTTTCTTGGTCAGTCTAGCTAGGGGACCATCAATCTTCTTTATACTTTTGAAAAACCAACTTTTGGTTTCAATGTTTTTTTTATTATCTTTTTGTCTTGTATGTATTGGATTTGGGCTTTTATTTTGGTGAACTGGATTCTTCTGCTGAAGTTAGGGTTTTTGTGGTCTTGCTTTTCCAGCTTCCTTAGGTGGCTTGTTAGGCTGTTGATTTGTGTTCCTTCCATTTTCTTCATGCGTAGGGATATAAATTCCCCTCTTACTACAGCTTTTAAGGCGTCCCAGAGATTTTGGTAAGATGTTTCTTCATTTTCATTTGTTTCCAGGTATCTTTTGCTCTCTGTTTTGATTTCATCATTGACCCAGCAGTTGTTTAGCATCATGCTGTTTAATGTTCATGTTTTTGTGGGTTTTGGGGGACCTGGTTGGTGTCAATGCTTATTTTTATTCCACTGTGGTCCGAGAAGGTGCATGGTAGAATTCCCGTGCTTTTAAATTTGCCTATGCTTGATTTATGGCCAATTATGTGGTTGATCTTAGAATACGTTCCATGCGGTGATGAGTAGAATTTGTATTCTCTGGTCTTTGGGTGGAGTGTTCTGTAGGTATCAATTAAGTCCATTCGTTTCAAAGATGCATTGATGTTCCAGATCTCCTTGCTGATTTTTTGTCCTGATGATCTGTCTAGGGTTGTGAGAGGGGTATTAAAGTCGCCCATTATGATGGTGTTAGAGACAATATCTTTCTTTAGTTTTCCTAGAAGTTGCTTTATTAAAGTTGGCGCACCTATGTTGGGTGCATATATGTTTAGGATAGATATTTCTTGTTGTGGATTGAATCTTTTATCCTTATGTAGTGGCCTTCTGTATCTTTTTTGATTTTTAATAGCTTGAAGGTTATTTTGTCTGATATTAAGATCGCTACCCCTCCTTTTGTATTCCGTTTGCCTGAAATTTTTTTTCCCCATCCTCTTACATTGAGTCTGTGGGTGTCCTTTCTAGTGAGGTGAGTCTCTTGAAGGCAATAGATTGTTGCCTCATGATATTTTATCCATTTTACCATTCTATGTCTTTTCAGTGGTGCATTTAGTCCCTTCACATTTAGGCTAATAATTGAAATGAAAGAGTTGATACCTGTCATAAGGTTCTTACAGCGTTGTTGTTCCTGTTTGTTTGTTGTCTTTTTTTGGGGTTTTGGAGTTGTTTCATTTGGTTTTTAATCTTTTTCCTGTACTCTTGTGAAGAATGTTGTTCTTTTTTTCCCTTTTTTTCTGTGTTCAGTACTTTCTTAGCTGTTTCTTGTAGAGGTGGTGTGGTGGCAGCATAGGTTTTTAGGGTTTGGATATCTGGGAAAGATTTCAATTCTCCCTCACTAACGAAGCTTTTTTGGCTGGGTAGGTTATTCTTGGTTGAAATTGTTTTTCTTTTAAGACTTTGAAGCTAGGGCTCCAGGTGAAGAAAACCCTGTGTTCACATCTATCCCAAAAAATTTTTCCAGGGATAAGTGACCTTTGAAGAATCCAAAACGAAGTAGTCTTTTTTTTGTTAGTAGACCAGTATTTATTGAGAGAACAGAGAAACCTCCACACTGGGATGGGACCGGAGGTGGTTTCCCAGGATGTAGTATTTTATTATTATGGTCACCAAATCATATTGGAGCTGGGTGATAGCACAACCACATACTATTTTAGCACTTTCATTAGTTTAGAAACTTTTGGATGTTTTTATTATTGTGTCACAGCCTTTGAGCCGTTTTTCTAACAGGATTTGAACATCGCTTTAGCTAAGATCATAGTCAATTTTCCAGAATATTCAATGATCTAAATTTTTATGCTAATGTGGAGTCCAAATACTTAATACATTGTAAATCTCCATGTTATTTTCGTTTAAATATATTGGGCCCCAAATTCTCTTTTTTTCTGTGTGCCTGATTTTAAAAGCTTGGTTATTAAAAGTATCAGATTAATCAGATATTTTGTTGTAGAGTACAGCATTATGTCTTAGGTAGAAAAAATACTAGGGGATTCAATGGAAATACTCTTTTAAAAATATAAATTGGTTTAAAATATAAAGGGAATGTGATTTTATATTTCCTTCAAATGTATAAGCGAGACTTTTCTTTAAGGATTGAACATCTTTAACATTTAATCAAAGTTAACAAGCAGAAAATACAGAGTGCATCAAGAAAATGTACCCAAATTTTTAGAATGGAAAAAGCTGTATTAAATAAATATACTGTTTTGTTTTTTTAAATTTTAAAGATTTATGTGCATTCTGTTTTCTGAATAGCACTTACGTACACTGAATCTCAAGGTTCAATCCTCTAAGAATCATATAGATCAGTAATATAAACAAGTTTCAATTTAGGCAGAATAAAACATGCAGAATTTATATGAGAAACACTGTATTTGTCAATTTTGAAGTCAGAATTATGTGATGTATTCTAACTTATTAAAAGGAAAAGGAGTTATGTTAGAGTATTACACACTTCTTAATAAATCAATCCCCACATGATGAATATTTCTATACACAATCCTGAGTTATAAACATATTTAAAGTAAAAAAAAAAACAAATGAAGTCAGTTGCATGTTTTAACAGATTTCATGTATTTATTTATTTATTTTAATTTTTTTAAAGATTGGGTACAGTTCAGTGTTAGATATACAAATATTGATTATGCAGGGTTCCTGGTTGATGAGGTATGCCCCTCGCTTCCTTAGCAGTATCTCTCCACAGGCAATCTCCCCCCTCCCCCTAAAGAGTTTTCCACGACTGCCAATCAATTTCTTACAGCACTATAAGTGATCAAGTTCAGCTCAAGAGTGAGAACATATGGAACTCTGTTGTTTGTTTCTGTGATAAATCACTGAAAACGAAGTACCTCATATCCATCAAATGTTCTGCAAATCCTTATATCTGTCCTATTTTATGGCTGCATAATATTCCTCTGTGTATATACCACATTTATTTTATCTGTTCCAGCTTTGATGGGCAATATGGTTGGTAGCATGTGGTTTGCAATTGTGATTACAGCTGCAAAAAACATAATTGTGCAGTTATCTTTTCTGTAAAATGATGTGAGTTCCTCCAGGTATATTCTCTACAGGGGAATTACTGAGTCACATGGTAGGTCAATATCTTGTCCTTTAGAAAACATCACACTGTTTTCCAAAGATGTTGCTCAACTTTTCTGTCCACATGCAGTGTAGAAACATTTATTTTTCCAAAATCCTTACCAGCCTCTCTTATTGTTTGTTTTATTAATGATGGCCTGTCTTACAGGGGGTATGTGGTATTTCAAATTGGTCTCATTTGCGTTTCTTTGATGATGAGTGAGGCTGAGCAAATTTCATGTGTCTTCTGGCTGCCAATATCTCTTCTTATGAAAAGTGTCCAATCACCAATTTTGCACACATTAAAAGAAATGTTTGTCTGATTTTTCTGAGTGTTTGTGCTCCTTGTAGAACCTAGATGTTTTGCTGTTTTACAGATATATAGTTGGAGAATCGCTTTTCCCACTCTATTGGCTGTATCCCTACTCTTATGATGGTTTCTTTTGATATGCAGAAGTATATTAATTTGATGAGATCCCACTTGTCTAGCTTACTTCATATGGCATGAGTATTTGGGGTTCTGTAGAGAAATTAATTTCCGGTTCCAGTTTCTATAACGGTGTCTCCTGTGCTGTCTAAGATTATTATAATTTGGTGTTTTACGTTTAGGTCTTTGATCCATTTAGAGTTAAAATGTATGGTGATAGTTAGGGGTCCTGTTTCAACCTTATGCATGTGTTCAGCCTTTTCCCAGCACCATTTACTGAATATGTTCTCCTTTATCTAGTGGATCTTAGAGGTTTTTTCAAAGATGAGTTGGTTGAGAATTTGAGGATTTCATTGTCTGTCCTGATCCATTGTCCTATGGACCTATTCTTGTACCAATACCAAACTGTGTTGATTACTGTAAACATATAGTAAAGTTTGAAGTCTGGAACAGTGATAGTTCCTGCTTTGTTACTTTTGATAAGATGCTTTTGGCTATTCTTGATTGTTTTTTATTTTATATGAATTATTTTTTTCGAGTTGGTGTCTCACTCTCTCGCCCAGACTGCAGTGCAGTGGTCGCCCCTGGCCCGCTCAGCGTCGACCTGCTGGATTCCAGCGATCCTTCCGCCTTGGCCTTCCAAGTACCCAGAATGACAGGCATGCACTACCACACCCTTGTCAGTTTTTAATTTATTGTAGTATTGAGGTCTCACTGCCCAGGAGGGTCTCGAACACACGGGCTCAGGCAATGCACTCACCTCAGCCTCCCAAAAGCCGGGATTACAGGCTGTGCCACCAAACCCAGTTCATATGAATACTTTATTGTAATTTCCAGGTCTGAATAGAATGATGTTCACTTAATGGATATTTCATTGAATCTGTAGATTGCCTACAAGGGTAATTTTTACATTAAAGAGGTTAGCAGTGTCAGGGAAACAAGCGTGTCAAATTGTCATTTATGACAGCAGCCCCAGAACTTTGACATTATAATGGAGCCACATTGACTACTGAGCAATCCTTAGGCTTCAAGGCCTGTGTACAGTGCTCTGCCAAATGCGGTAGACATGGTGGCTTTCATTTCCAAGAAGTGAAGAAAACCATGTGTTCACACCTATCCAAAAACTTCTCCAGGGATAAGTGCCCATTCAAGAATCCACTAAACGAGGTAGTCTTTTTTTTTTTGTAATGCAATATTTATTGAGTGGACAGAGAAACTCCCTCACTGGGAGGAGACCTGAGGGGTTGCCCACGAGGTAGTCTTTTATTATTATGGACACTGAATCCTGTTGGAGCTTGGTTATAGCAAAACCACATACAATTATTGCACTTTCATTAGTTAAGAAACTTTTGGATGTTTTTAGTATTATGTCACAGCTTTGAGCTGTTTTTCTAACAGTATTTGAACCTCGCTTTAGCTAAGATCATCGTCATTTTCCAGAATTTTCAATTACCTAAATTTTTATACTAATGCAGAGCCCCAAAAACTTACTACTGTGTAAATCTCCATGTTATTTTGGTTTATGTATATTGGGCCCCAAATTCTCTATTTTCTGTGTGCCTGATTTTAAATACTTGGTGATGAAAAGTATCAGATTAATAGGGAACTTTGTTGCAGAGTACAGCATTATGTCTTAGGTAGAGAAAATACTAGGTGATTCAATGGAAATACTCTTCTAAAAATATAAATTGGGTTAAAATATAAAGGGAAGGCATTTTATACTTCCATCAAATATATAAGGGAAACTTTTCTGTAAGGATTGCACATCTGTAACTTTAATCAAACTAGCAAGAGAAAATAGAGTGCACCAAGAAAATGTACACAAATTTTAAGAATGGAAA
>JAPVLO010003532.1:0-21665 GCA_027257055.1 Cephalopachus bancanus | reverse complement strand
CTGCATATTCACTGAGCACCTTCTAAGGCCAGGCACTGCAGTAGACTCTTGGCCCACATTTATCCTTCTTTTCTCACTATGATCTATGGGAAGGAACTAGAATCCCTGCGGAAAAGATAAAAGATCAGGGCTCTGAAAGCTTAGGTCACTCACTTATGGCTATACAGCCTGAAGAGCAAAACAGGATTTGGAACCAAACTTAGTTACCCAGAGGTGGTCTGATTCCAACGCTGATGTCCTAAGAGGCAGCAAACATTACTCTGAGTGGGAATCATCACCTAAAAAGATGCAACACTGGCTAAAAACAAGTGGGGTAGCACAGCTTTTAAATAAGCAAGCTGTGAACCCGGTCGGTCCAGGCTGGACACCTGAATCTTGACCGCCCCCATTCGGGAACCAGAAGGGGTTATTTAACTTTATGAAGTCAGCCGGAAAAACCAGATGAGAATAGCCACACTAGCCCTTGGGGATTGGGGTTAAGAGCATGGACTCTAGCGTCACACTGCCTGGTGAAAACTTGCTTGAGCCACTTAGTGATATGTGATTTGGGGCAAGTCACTGAATCTCTCTGAGTCTCAGTTTTCTTTTTTTTTCTGAGTCAAGTCTCTTTCTGTCACCCACGCTTCCAGCCACCACAACCTCGCCTACTGGGCCCCGGTGATCCTTCTGCCTCACCTTCCAGGTAGCCTGAACTACAGGCGCGTGCTGCCATACCCTGCTAATTTTTTCATTTGTTGTAGACACGAGGTCTCACCGTGCTGCCCAGGGGTCTCGAACCCCGGGCTCAGGCAATCCTCTCGCCTTGACGTCCCAAAATGCGGGAATTACAGGCTTGAGCCACTGTCCCCGGCCCTCAGTTTTCTCATCTGCCTAATGGGATAATAACAGAATCGACTTCACTTAGTGTAGGGTGATGTACTTGAAGGACTCAGTGCAGAGGGGGGACATAGCAATCATTCAGTTCATGCCCACCATTGTTATTGCTATCATCAGTTATCAATCATGATCATATACCCAAAAATAAACAGTCTGTAGTGGGGGAGACTCCGATGTCAATTTCCAAGCTTTCCTTGCTAGGAATTGATGAACAGCTTACACCAGATACAGCGAAAGGAAATGCTTTCCTGTGACTTGGTTTTGCATTTTACGCAGATGCTGTCCTGTGCAGCGCGGGCCCCTTCTCCTTCCCCGCTTCACCCTGTGCCGGGGAAGGTGGAGTTTCCCAGACTAGCCAGCAGACCCCAGTGTGGGCAACAGTGCGTACACCAGGGCTGTGCTGGGCGTCCGGTTGAGGCCACCCCGGGGCTCGAGCAAAGAGCCATGGACCACCTGCTCATCAAAGCCTTCCCCCTTTGGCTTGGGCTTTCCTTGAGTCAGGGTCCATAGCAGGGGGCCCCAGGGGATCACAGGCATGTGCTCTAAGTCTGCGCAGGACCATAAGCGCAGTCTCTTTCGCTGCGTCTTGAAAGGAAAGATGCTTTTTGCCTTACTGCCTCTTGCTGGCATGTACGTAGAGGGACTGCAGTGTAGCCCCCCGAGCCCCCCAGAGAAATCAAGCCTAGGATTGATATACATATAGACAGACATACATATGTATATATGCATATGCATATGAAGAGATTTATTCATTTGTTTGTTTTCGAGAGATGGTCTCACTGGAGTGCAGTGAACAGCCACGGCTCACTGCAGCCTCAAATTTCCCGGGGCTCAAGTGATCCTCCTTGAGTCCCAAGTAGCTGTAACTACAGACTCATGGCACCCACAACCAGCTGTATTTTGTATTTTTTTTTCTTTTTTTTTTTTTTTTAGAGAGAGACAGGGACTCACTGGGTTGCCCAGGCTGGTCTTAGACTCCCCGGACTTAAGAAATCCTCCTACTTCAGTCTCCCAAAGTGCTGGGATTGCAGTGTGAGCCACCGAGTCTTATATTAAAAGTATACAGAGTATAAAAAAAGATTTAGTAGCCGGGCTCAGTGGTCAGCCTGTAATCCCGCTTTGGGAGGCTGAGGTGAGTGGATTGCCTGAGTCTGCAGGTTCGAAACCCACCCGGGCAACTTGGCGAGACCTCATCTCTACAATAAATCAAAAATTAGCCCGGTGTGGTAGCATGCACCTGTAGTTCCCGCTACTTGGAAGGCTGAGGCAGAAGGGTTGCTGGAGCTCAGCAGGTCGAGGCTGCGGTGGCCGGGAGCGGCCACTGCACTCCAGTATGGGCGACAGAGTGAGACCCCAACTCAAAAAAAAAAAAAAAAAAAAGATTTAGTATAAGGAATAGTCTCATGCGATCATGGAAGCTGACAAGCCCCCAGGTCTGCGGGTGAGTCAGCAGGCTACAGAAGTGAATATTTTAGTTCGGGTCTTGAAGACAGGAAAAAGCCAGTCCTAGTTTGAAGTAAGTCAAGCAAGAGGAATTTTTTCCTCCCCAGCAGGGATCAGCCTTTTGTTTTAATCAGGCCTTCAACTGATGGATGAGCCCCACCTGACACAGAGACTCTCTAATGTCTGTCCATATTGGCACAGCACCTAGAGAAGAGCATGGAAAGGGGCACAAGCGCCCCTGTACATTCCTGAACAATATTCCTGAGAGCTAATAACAGGTGCATTTCCCCTTGTCTGCTATGCACTCCAGTAAGTAGCTTCGGGGGATCTTTGACGTCCCTGTAGTCAACTGAGAGATGCAAATCTCCATTTACTCTATTTTTCTGGGTGGTTATAAGTTTGAATAATATAGTATCGATGTAATCGTAAGCCTTGTTGAGACAGGAGATAGCTAAAGAAAGGCCAGGCGGACAGACAGGCCAAGTCCTCTGGTAACAATGTAGCGAACTCCTGGCAGGCCTCTCACGCTCAGCCTTGGTAAACAAGCTCCCTGTGAGCCTCTCAAGCTAGAGCTTAAATACTCACTGCCAGGACCCAAAAAGCAACCAATCAGCTCACCATTAGGCCCCTACTTCCTGCTGTTTCGTCCTTAGTACTGACCAATCAGAACAGCTAAGTGTGAACCACAGTTAATGCTAGCCAATCGGCTTGAACCTGGGGCTATATAAACACCAGTTTCGGCCCAGTAGGGGAACCCCTTTGGGTCCCCTCCCACTGTGGAAGCTATTCTGTCCCCTCAATAAATCCTGCTTTCTCACTTTCCGACTGTCCGTGTCTCTCATTCTTCCTGGGCATGAGACAAGAACCACCACCCCGAAGATCTGAGACCTGAAGAACTGCAGAAGATCATCAGAGCTGAAGAGTGATGGACCCCAGAGGCTGACTTGCCAGCCGATGGAGCCGGTGAACCAGGAGAGCGGCTAGAAGAAGGCGAGACTCTGAAGCTGACACTCTGGGTGCTAGGCTTGCCAGTCCACTGAACCAGCAACACTCTCAGGGCCTGGCTTGCCAGTCCATCAGAGCCAACACTCCGGGGGCTAGGCTTACCAGTCCCTTGAGATGACCCTCTCTGGGGCTTGGCTGGCTGACCCATTGAACTGACATTCTCAAAGCTCAGGCTGACCTGAAAAACCCACATCATTGTGATGTGTGTAACTTTTGTATCAATGTAATCATAAGTTTTGTGATCTGTATAATTTGTGCATAATGCATGCTGTCTTAGGCCTTTTAAACTCCCTTTACTCTATGGCAAGCTTAATTAATGCTTCTGCAGGGCCCTATTGATAAAAGCTAGGAGATACCCCTGACATCTGACACCAGGAAATCTGGAACAAAAAATGTTACTGAAACTCAAATCCTATACAATGCTCTGCTGGTCACATGGCTAATATATAGGTACTGACAACTCGGAACTTAGAAAAGTGAACGCCTGGAAGGTGAGCAGAACCATTTTAGAGAGATCTCAAGTCTGGCTCTGCTCCCTGGATTCGAACTCAGAAATAAGCTTCTTTCTACAAGTTCCCTGCCCCTTTAATTTATTGGTATCAAGGGGAGCAGTTACTCGGAGCATAACACACCCATATTAGGGAAGGCCAGCTGCTTTATCAAGTCTACTGGTTAAATGTTCATCTCATCCAAAACAACCTCACAGAAACACCCAGAATAATGTTTGACCAAATATTTGACACTTGGGTAGCCCAGTCGAGTTGACACATAAAATTAACCACCACAGGCAATGTGAGGTTTCCCTCTCTGCACTGTAATTGTGTCTCCCCTGGACTCTCCTCCCCGCCTATGACTTCACTCTCTTAAACCATTTATATTCTGCTCCTTCTGGTGACAAGTAAACTTTCCAGACTAAGGGTGAGCTGAAGAATAGCTCCTATAATATAGAGGAAAAAATTCACTGAGTAAAACTTCCTGAGCTACAAACACAGTGAAAAAGGGAAATAACCACATTTTCGGGGATGAAAGGAGGTATCTATAGAAACCCAGAATAAACTTAGTTTAGCGTAGTCTTTTTGCCTCAGCATAACCATTTTTGCTTAGACTTTACCCCTGATGTGTGCTTTGAATCAAGCACAGGTTAGACTTAGATTAATTTCCAATAGGCAGGTTATGGGAAGCCTTCAGACATTCTACTGCAAGCCAAGCTGGCAGCCTACCCCACCCCCTCAGCAAATCTCCATCTGATGCAAGACCAGGACAGCCCAACCTTTCAAGTCATGGTTTAGCATAATAATCTCTAGGAAACTTTCAAGTTCCTTGTCAAGGCAGAAGATCAAAGATCACCCCTTGGCTGGCATAGGCCTGACAATAGACCAGCTTTTGGTCAAGCAGTTTGTGGACTGCAAATGTCTGACAAGTCTCTTGCGGGAAAACCCCCCCTCCCCTTGTCTCCTCCCATCTAGCCCACCACCATGGCAGCAGTCATGTGACTTGTCCACCCATCTGCCTGCTGTCCTTCACCTGATGTCAGTACCTGCTCTTACATGCCCTTTGTGATGACATGGAGTAGACCACCACCCATCACCTTGATGACCTTCCCTCACTCAAGGGAGATGATTACAAGGACTCAACCACGAGCAGCTATTTTGCCATTGCCTTGCCAAGCTGTGCTACGGCCATGTGCTCTTTGAGCTTTGGCCAGGCCGTGTTTTCTTAAGCTTTGACCCCCTTCCCTACTTTGGGAGGTGAATCTCCTCTTTCTCTCTCTCTCTCTAATTTACTTTCTAAATAAATGATATTTCCTCATCTAACTTTTGTGCAATTCTTTGCATCTTTCATGCAACACCAGATCGCACACCAGACAGACACTCACACCCCCAGCAGGTCTGACCTAATATTCTGGAGGCCTGGCTGGGAGTGTGCCCTAACAGGGAACAGATCTAGTTTGAATCCTGGTTCTACCTCTTCCTGGTTGGTGGATCTTGGAAAAATTGCTTAATCTCTACAATCTTGTTTTCTCATCCATTTAATGGGCATAATAATAGCCCACTCTTAGGCCAGGCATGGTGGCTCACATCTGTAATCCTAGCACAACGGGAGGCCAAGGCAGGGGGATTGTTGGAAACCCAGGAGTCTGAGTAACTTAGCAAGACCTCATCTCTACAAAAAAAAAAAAAAGTCACAAAAATTAGCATTGCATGATGGTACACGCTGTAGTCCCAGCTACTTGGGAGGCTGAGGTAGAAGGATTGAGGTCGAGGCTGCAGTGGCCGTGATTGTGCCACTGCCCCCTAACCTAGAAGCCCACTCTTGCAGAGAAATCCAGAGAATTGAAGTAACAGGTGTAAACTACTTGACCCTGTTAGGCCGGTCGTAAGTGGGAGCTTTTGTCCTATGGGAGTTTTTATCCTTGTCCGGTGTAACCTGACATGTATCCCTGGTTGCTGGTGGCCGTGAGGTTTCCACCCTCCCATTCCACGCTGCTGCCTTGAGGCTAACAGCCCTCACGTGGCACCTCTTATGCTATCCTTGCTGTGGGGCCCCATTAATTGTTGCAGAAATCCATCAGATGCAGCCCCACTGAGACCCCTCCTGTGCCCAGCAGCTCACAATTCCTCACATTAAAAATGAGCATTCTCAACTCTTCTTTTCTTGCCCCCAGCCTCCTGGAACGTGTTTTAAGCAACAATCAAAACAGCATAGTACAAGCCTTGAATAAAAGCAAGCTGTCCCCAATCCCATTCCCCTTGAGCTCATTAACTGATGTTCAGTCCCACTTAAGTGGAATCTTTCTGTCCAAGGGAAGGGGAAGGGAAAGACAGACAGAGAGAGAGAGAGAGAGAGACAGGCAGACAGAAAGACAGAAAGAAACAGAGAGAGAGAGGAAGACAGAGACAGAGACCGAGAAAGGAAGAAAGGGAAAGAGGGAGAGACGGAGACAGAGAGACAGAAAGAAAGAGAGAGAGAGACAGAGAGAGAGAGAGAGAGAGAGAGAGAGAAGTGTTTGGCCACCCACAGTCCCCGCCAGCAACCTGCCCCTTCCCCTTCACTCCTGAACTCCCTTCCTGCTCATTCCCACCCTCCTCTCTCAACAGTCTCCCACTTTCTTGCTCTCCTGCCCCAGCACCGGTGATGATGATGACAATGACTAGAAACATATGCTGAACACGTGCTCTGCACCAGGCAATTTAGCATGAGCCGTTTGCACATACTAAGTCGTTGACTTTCCACAAGAAACAGTGCACCTTACTGTTATCCCTGGTTTTCAGAGGAGGTGACCAACGTGTATGAAGAGCTTGCCCAAGATCATGGAACTCTTGGGTGCCCAAACCCACCACACGTGAAGGGTCTTCCAGTCACCCCGAGTCCTCACCTTCTTCTTCTTCACTCTGTTTCCACACCCCTTCCTTGGTCCTGTCCCTTCTGCCTCTGGTTAAGCCCAAACCCATCCCTCTCTCTCACCTGAAATGGCCTCTGCCTTGTCTGGCTGAGTGCTCACCGCCTCCTGCCTGGGTTCTCACTGCTCCAGCCTCTTTGCTGGTCTCACTACCACCAGTGCCTCCACCCCACATTGCCCTCCACGTGACCATGGCCAACCAGCTGTGCCCCCGTTCTCTAAGCATTACTAAGCACGACCAAGTACTCCTAAGCAGCCAGTGTGTGCCAGGCACGGTGGTAGATTTTATAGTCACCAAAACTGATACAGAGACCCACTAATGTCTGACCATATTGTCACAGTCCCTACAGAAGGACATGGCAAGGGTGCAAACGCTCCTGTACATTCCTGAACAATATTCCTGAGAGCGAATAACAGGTACATTTCCGCTTGTCTCCTATGCACTCCCAGTAAGTAGTTTCAGGGGATCCTTGACTTCCCTATAGTCTAGGCCCAATCAATCGAAAGATGCAAATCTCCATTTACTCCCTTTTTCTGTGTGGTGATGAGTTTGAATAAGATAGTATCAATGTAATCGTAAGCCTTGTGATTTGTATAACTTTGTATCAATGTAATTACAAGTTTTGTGATCTGTATAACTTTTGTGTAATGCACAATGTCTTAGGTCTTGTAAACTCCCTTTTACTCTATGGCAAGTTTGATTACCGCTTCTGCTGGGTCCTACTGATAAAAGCTAAGAGATAACTCTGATACCTGGCACCAGGAAGTCTGGACCAAAAAATGTCACTGTCGATAAATGTCACTGAAACTCAAGTCTTGTACAGTGCTCTGCTGGTCACGTGGCTAATGTATGGGTACTAACAACTCTGGACTTATAACAGTGAACTGTAAGAGACTGGAGGGTGAGCAGAACCATTTTAGAAAGACCTCGAGTCCGGCTCTGCTCCCTGGATTCAAGCTCAAAAAAAAACTTCTTTCCACCAGTTCCCTCTGCCCCTTTGATGTATTCCTCCCAGAGGAGCAGTCAAGCATACTTCGACCATAACAAAATAGATTAGGCAGTCCCAGGCTCCAAGAAGCTCACAGTCTCGGGAAAGTCAGACAGGCCAGCCAAAAACGATAAATACCCAGGGATAATGGAACATAAAACTGTGCAACGTGTGAGGTGGACCCTCGAAGGTAGGGCTACTGGGTTCTGCCCGGTCTGGTGTCGTATCTGGGACTGATTTCGGCTGCAAATCACTACAGTGGCTTAAACAAAACCAATGGTGTCTGTTTGGGGGTGGTTTTTTATTGGTTGCTTTGTTTGTAGACTCTAAAGTCTGGAAGTTGTAGGGGCACATCAGAGTTTCAATGACTTTGGGGCCTATTCTACTGCAATTCTTTTTTTTTGGAGTCAAAATCTCACTCCGTCACCCAGGCTGGAGTGCAGTGGCATGCTCATGACCACCCTAGCGTCCATCTGCTGGGTTCAGGCAATCCTTCCGCCTCAGCCTTCCAAGTTGCCAGAACTACAGGCACGCGCTACCATGACCAGCTAATTTTTTAATTTAATTTATAGTAGAGATGAGGTCTTGCCAAGGTGCCTGAGCTGCTCTCAGACCCGTGGGCTCAGGCAATCCCCTCACCTCAGCTTCCCAAAGTGCTGGGATTACAGGCTGAGCCACCGAACCAGCCTACAATTCTTCCTTCTTGGTCACAAGATGGTTGGTCTATCACCAGCCACCACATCTGTGTTCAAGACAGGGAAATGAGAAAAGGCAAGATAACTGGACCAGTAAAAAGAAGTGAGTTCTTTTTCTTTTTGTTTCAACCCGGGAGAACATTGGCTTCCCCCGGAAGCCTCACCTGCAGACATCTGTGTAAGGCTCACAGCCCAGATCTAGTTTCCATGGCCACCCTACGCTGCAAGAGGAGCTGGAAAAGCGAATGTCTGGCTTGTCAGCCCCTGCAGCGAGAAGCACCAAGGGAGAAGGAGGCTGGCTGTGGCATTTGGGTAGTCAGGTCAGGAGGGTTTCAAAGCAGATGTAATAGCCGGGCTCAGGGGCTCAGCCTGTAATCCCACACTTTGGGAGGCTGAGGTGAGTGAATTGCCTGCGCCCGCGGGTTCGAGACCCGCCTGGGCAACTTGGCAAGACCTCATCTCTACAATAAGTCAAAAAATGAGCCGGGCGTGGTAGCGTGCGCCTGTAGTTCCGGCTACTCGGAAGGCTGAGGCGGAAGGATCGCCGGAGCCCAGCGGGTCGAGGCTGCGGTGGCCGGGAGCGGCCGCTGCACTCCAGTCTGGGCGACACAGTGAGACTCCAACTCAAAAAAAAAAAAGCAGATGTAAGCCAACCTGAATCATGATTGCTAATTCACAACCATGAGGGACCCACGATCCATGTGTTGGCCCTCATTAGAAACGTTTTAAGAGTGGGCTGGTCACTGTGGCTCATGACTGTCATCCCAGCAATTTGGGGAGCTGAGGCAGGAGGGTTGCTTGAGACCAGGAGTTCGAGACTAGCCGAGGCAACACAGCAGGACCTCATAACTACAGAAAAATTTAAGACTTAGCCAGGTATGGCGGTGCATGCCTGTTATCCCGGCTACTCAGGAGACTGAGGCAGAAGGATCACTCAAGCCCAGGAGTTCGAGGCTACAGTGAACTGTGATCATGCCACTGCACTCCAGCCTGGGTGACAGAGTGAGACCTAGACTCAAAAAGAGGAAAGAAAAGATATGCTTTAAGAGTGAAACTCCGCTGGGTTCGGTGGCTCAGCCTGTAATCCCATGCCTTTGGGAGGCTGAGGTGAGTGGATTGCCTGGGCCCGCGGGTTCGAGACCCACCTGGGCAGCAAGACCTCATCTCTACAATATATCAAAAAATCAGCCGGGCATGGCAGCGCGCACCTGTAGTTCTGGCTACTTGGAAGGCTGAGGCGGAAGGATGGCTGGAGCCCAGCAGGTCGAGGCTGCGGTGGCTGGGAGCGGTCACTGCACTCCAGTCTGGGTGACCGAGTGAGACTCCTACTCAAAAAAAAAAAAAAAAAGCCGGGCTCAGTGGCTCAGCCTGTAATCCCGCGACTTTGGGAGGCTGAAGTGAGTGGATTGCCTGAGCCCGCGGGTTCGAGACCCGCCTGGGCAGCGAGACCTCATCTCTACAGTAAATCAAAAAATCAGCCGGGAGTGGTAGCGCATGCCTGTAATTCCGGCTACTTGGAAGGCTGAGGCGGAAGGATCGCCAGAGCCCAGCAGGTCGAGGCTGTCGTGGCTGGGAGCGGTCACTGCACTCCAGTCTGGGCGACAGAGTGAGACTCCAACTCAAAAAAAAAAAGAGTGAAGCTCCACGTACAGAACATTCACGCCACCATGATCACGTGCCTGCCTGAGAACAGGAAGGCAGAGCCCTTTGGACAAGGATGGAGACATGCCTGACGTCGTTCCATCCCCCTTGCCTGTATCTCCTGACAGTCCCCTCCTCCCACCCTACTCCCCACCCACTTCACTCCCTTCTGGCCTGCACCTCCTGCCCAGGCCTTCGCTTAGTTGCCCTGTCCTCCTGAAGCCCTCCCTGGCCTGAACTCCCCATGGGAGCCCCCTGAGCTTCGTGCCCAGCACAACACACGCCTCGTTTCCTCACAGCCGCCCTCAGAGGTAAACAGGGCACACGCTCCTCATGCTGTGCTAGCCCATCAGCCCCAGCAGCTCACCCACGCCAAAGGTGCTGTGGGCGCTCTCCTGCACAGCTCTCCTCCAGGCTGTGACTCTGGGATCTGAGCCCCCTGGTGTGGCTCCAAGTCCTTAGGGTTCTCTCACCCGCAGGCCCCCGGAGGGCCAGAGCTGTCTGCTCCAGCTCGTTGCTCGCTTCTTCCTCCGCTTGTGGGTGTCCGGTGGCGTCTTCAGCTTCTGTCTAGCGAGGTCCTTCCCGCCTCCAGATGATCCTACTGGAGAGAAGCTAAGGCAATCCCACTGGCTTTCTCCCTCACGTGGCTCACAGCTGGTCCATGGCAGGCATCCACACATCCTCTGCTCTGAAAAAGTGGGGAAACGCAGGCGCTCCAGCATGGCTCTCGCTCACCCATCCTGCATCAAAGCAGCCGCCTCGGCCTCCGGATTTTCCAGGAGGGAGTCAGTCACTGGCATGGGGAGCGGATGAGCGCTGTCCAGACAGCAGGCCTCAAGCAAAGGCAAGACCCCAAGCTTCGCACCCCAGCCAAAGAGTAAGGGATGCAGCCTGCCACACAGAACAGCATCTCAGAGCCCACACATCCGGGTGCAAATAGTGCAGATAAAGCCTTAGCAACAACAAGATAATCACAGAACAGCTTGCCATTGAGGTAGCAACAAAATTCCGTGACAGCTCCCTCATAGACTTTGAATCCCTCCCAACTTCCTTTGTGCTTGATGATAAAATAAACATGCTGAGCTAGTTCGGGGCCACTTCTCCTCCACCAGAGGAAAGTGTCCCACCTGGCCCCAGCTTTTCTTTGTGTCTCTGTGTCTGTGTCTTTCTTAATCTCTCGCCACTCTCTCTCAGGACCCTCAAGGCAGCGACGTGGGCCGCAGCACACCAGTCTACTGTGTTTTCCAGATGCAGAGGATGCATACCAGGCGCTCAAGCAGGTCCCATTGAAGCCCCTCCCCCTTGATTGAGATGAAGGGCCCCCCCATTTCCCCTCCCGGGACATGGGGCTCACAGCACAAGAACAGCCATCTCCAGAAAGCTCCCATGTCCTCTCCTCGTCTCCAACTCCCTACCCCAACAGCATCAGCTGGACACAGAGTTGGAAGCAGCAGCCGTAGCCCCCATCACCCATGATCAGAGTCCTATATGTTCGAGTCACACCCCACTCTGCAAGTTGGTCTCTGTGCACATGAGTTTCCACCTTGATCCATTCACATACAGATTTGGAGCTCTTTGCAAAACATGAGGGCGAGACAAGACTTTAATACATGGACAAAAGACATGTAGACACAATGGGCTGCAGAGAAAGAAGCAAAATCAAGAGATAATCTTTAAAAAAATGTTGTTGAGGGGTGAACGCCTCCACGAGGGCCAATGACAGGAACGATGGGATCGGGGCTAAGGAATCCTGGGGAACAACCAGGCTCAAGCTGCGCGGCTGCTGTAGAAGAGGCAGAGCCTTTTCACCAGACATTGCTGGAGCCTGGAGAAGGGTCCCCTGAGTCACCTCGTCCTCCTTCCCGGACCTGCAGGGATGTCGTGATGCGATCGGTGTTGCATGACAAGGGGAACTTGTGTCTGTGACTCAGCTAAGAGCCCTGATGGTAGGGTCAACCTGGATCACTCAGGTGGGCCCTACATGCAATCCTAAGAGTGCCTGCAAGAGGTTGTGCTGTTTAATTATTGTTATTTTTGTTTTTATTTTTTAGATTAGAAAATATAGTTTATTTACAAAGTAAATTAGAGAGAGAGAGAAGATTCGCCTCCCCAAGGTAAGGGAGGGGGCCAAGGCTAGGAAACATGGCAGCCCTAGCTCAAAGAGCCACGTGGACACACCAAAGTTTAACAAAGCAATGGTCTATTTTCATTTATTTATTTACTTTGAGTTGGAGTCTCACTCCATCACCCAGGCTGGAGTGTGGTGGCACACTCACAGCCACCCCAGTGTCGACCTGCTGGGCTCCGGCGGTCCTTCTGCCTCAGCCCTCCAAGTAGCTGGAACTACAGGCCCGTGCTACCGTGCCTGGCTAATTTTTGATTTGTTGTAAAGATGAAGTCTTGCCAGCTTGCCTGGGCTGCTCTCAAACCCGCGGGCTCAGGCAACCCCCTCGCCTCAGCCTCCCAAAGTGCTGGGATTCCAGGCTGAGCCACGAAGCTCAGCCTGCTTTTATTTTTTTAAGTCAGGTTTTCACTCTGTCACTCAGGCTGGAGTGCAGTGGCACAGTCACAACTCACAGCAGTCTTGACCTCCTGGGCTCACGTGATCCTTCTGCCTCAGCCTCCCAAGTAGCTGGAGCCACAGGTGTGCACCCAGTTAATTTTTTTTTTTTTTTTGTAGAAACCACAAGATGTGGGTATGTTACCCAGGCTGGTCTCAAATTCCTGGGCTCAAGTGATCCTTCAGTCTCGGCCTCACAAAGTGCTGGGATTACCCGCATGAGCCACCATGCCCAGCCTGTGCTATTTAATTTTATGTGTCAACTTGACTGGGTCACAGAGTGCCCATATATGTGGTTGAACTATTCAGGCTGCATCTGTGAGAATGCTTTTAGATGAGATTAACATAAGAATCTGTAGGATGAGTAAGGTGGATCCCCTCCCCACCCAGGCTGGGCCTCTTCTAACTCACAGGAGGCCTGAACAGAACAAAAGCCTCAGGAGAGAATTCACTGTGTCTATCTTCATGCTGAGGCATTGGTCTTCTCCTCCTTCAGACTCAGATTTGGGCTGGAACTCCACCATCAGGCTCCTGGGTTCCCAGCTTACAGACCCAGATGGAAGGCTTCTCAGGCTCCATGACCATGTGAGTCGATCCTTCATATTAAATCTCACACATGCTGTGCATGGTGGCTCAAGCCTGTAATCCCGGCACTTTGGGAGGCCGAGGCGAGAGGATTGCCTGAGCCCAGGGGTTTTCGACCAGCCTGAGCAACTTGGCAAGACTTCATCTCTACAATAAATCAAAAAATTAGCTGGACGTGGTGGCAAGTGCCTGTAGTTCCAGCTACTTGGAAGGCTGAGGTGGAAGGATCGCCTGAGCCCAGCAAGTTGAGGCTGCGGTGTCCTGAGTATATCACTACCTTCCAGCCTGGGTGACAGAGTGAGACTCCGACTCAATAAAAAAAAATCTCATACACGCATGTATGCACGTCTCCTATTGGTTCTGCTTCTCTCAAGAATCCAGATTTGCACAAAGGCCAGAGGAGGTTGCAGGAGACAGAATGATGGAAGCAGGAGACTGGAGGGCTATGAAAAAAGCGGGAAGCCTCCAGGCTCTGGAAAGGGTTAGGGGCAGAGTGTCCCCTGGAGGCTGCAGCAGGGGCCACTCCTGACAACACACTGACTTTGTCCCTGAGACTGATTTTGGACTTCTAGCCTCTAGAACTGTAAAAGTACACATTCTGGTGATTTTGAGCCACTAGTTCGTGGCCATGTGTTCCAGCAATCACAAGAAACTGTACTTGAGTCAAGGTCTGATCATAGTGAGGCAGGAGCGCTGAGTGGGAGACCTCGTGGGAAACTCCATTGCAAGTGGTGGTTGTGGAACTTGCCCTGGAGAGAAAGCTCCAAGGCAGACACCAGTGTTTGACAAACAAGAAGAGTAGCCAGTAGGTATGTGGATGCCAGCAAAAAGAAGAGGCCACATTTCTAGATAGTGTGAGACTCAGGGCAGCAGATTTTTTTCAAAGAATGGGGGAGAGATATCTGTTTTCCAAGAGAAGGGGGTTGTCAGTGGGAGGAGTAGATAGTCCCAGGTGAAAAGCAAGCAGCAAGAGTTGGGTCAGGGGAGAAAGCTAGGGCAGTGTGGGGTGAGAATGGGGGTATCTGATTGGAGGGCGGATCAGTCACGAGCCCATCAGGAGATAAAAGTCCACCAAGGCCGGGCATGGTGGCGCATGTCTATAATCCAAGCACTCCGGGAGGCCAAGGCAGGAGGATTGCTTGAGGCCAGGAGTTCAAGACCAGCCTAGGCAGCAAAGCAAGACCTTGTCTCCATAAAAAAGAAAGAAAAAATAGGGAAATTCGTTAGGCATGATGGTGTGTGCCTATAGTCCCAACTGCTTGGGAGGCTGAGGCAAGAAGATCACTTGAACCAAGGAGTTCATGGCTGTGGTGAGCCATGATTGTCCTAGGTGATAGAGTGAAACACTGTCTTAAAAAAAAAAAAAAAAAGCTCACAAAATTTGAACAGAAAAAGTTAACACGAAGAGGACCCAGCTTTGTTCTAGAGCAGACAATGAAAAATGGGTTTGGACTGGGCGTGGTGACTCATCCTGTAATTCCAGCGCTTTGGGAGTCCGAGGTGAGAGGATTGCCTGAGCCCTGGAGTTCAAGACCAGCCTGGGCAACTCGGTGAGACCTAGTCTCTACAATAAATCACACACAAAAAAAAATTAGCCAGGCTAGGTGGTATGCACCTGTAGTTCCAGCTACTTGGAAGGCTGAGGCAGAAGGATCGCCTGAGCTCAGCAGGTTGAGGCTGTGGTGTCTGTGAGCATGCCACTGCACTTCAGCCTGGGCAACGAGAGTGAGACTCCAACTCAAAAAAAAGAAAGAAAGAAAGAAAGAAAAGTGGGTTTGGAGCTGAGAAGTAACAAATTTATAACTGGCTCCAAAGGACCTTAAATTTTGGATGGAAACCGAGAACGGCAAGAAAATGAAGCTACGAGCTTACCGGTCTTAATTTCCAGAAAAGCTCTGGGATACAGTCACTCTGAAAAATGGCTGGCGTCCACATGGCGGCCAGCCACAGCTCGCCGATGTGAGGCCAAGTGCAGGGCAGTATGGGCAATACCCTGTGGAACCTGTAGACCCAAAGACCGGTGTAGACAGAGCCCTGGGAGAACCAAAGACCAGGATTGTGAATAACACCTGAACATTTATTGTGAACTGCCAAATATGGTTTTCGGTTTTTTGTTTTTTTTTTTGAGTTGGAGTCTCACTCTGTCACCCAGACTGGAGTGCAGGGGCCGCTCCCGGCCACCGCAGCCTCGACCTGCTGGGCTCCGGCGATCCTTCCACCTCAGCCTTCTGAGTAGCCGGAATTACAGGCGTGCTACCACACCGGGCTAATTTTTGATTTATCGTAGAGATGAGGTCTTGCCAAGTTGCCCAGGTGGGTCTCGAACCCGCGGGCTCAGGCAATCCACTCCCCTCAGCCTCCCAAGGCACGGGATTACAGGCTGAGCCACCGAGCCCGGCTACCAATGGCATTCTTAAGGAGCAGTCATTATCCTTTCCCTGGAAGTTGTCCTAGTTTAGCTTCATGGGGTTTCAACCTGTGCACGAGCAGATTTGTATTTAGTCAAAGCCTCAAGGACATCACCATTAGGATTTCTGGAACTTTCCCTGTAGCTCCCTGCTCTTGGGTATGCTGCCCCCAGATCTCAGCTGCTTTAGCTACCCCAAATTCTGCCACCTGTCTCTCCGACTCAGTGAGATTGTGTGACTGTTTAATTTCTCCTGCTCTATGCCACATTCTGGGCACAGCTCGCAGACAGAGATTCTGGGGAGCGGGAGAACCTATCTAATTTGCCTTCCTTAATCCAGTCACCATAGTCCTATTGTCCTAAAAATAGTGGGCTCTATATTTTGTTCAGCTTATTACTTATTTATAGCAGGAGGATCATTTTACACCCTCTCACTTCTTCATGGCCTGTTTGCTGGTGGCTGTTTTTGTCATTTTTTTTTTTTTTTTTTTGAGTTGGAGTCTCATTCTTGTTGTCCAGGCTGAAGTGCAGCGGCATGCTTCCGACCACTGCAGCCTTGACCCGCTGGGCTCCAGCAATCCGTCCGCCACAGCCTTCCAAGTACCAGGAACCACAGATGTGCGCTACCACGCCCGGCTAATTTTTTGATTTATTTTAGAGATGAGGTCTCACCAAGTTGCCCAGGCTGGTCTCCCAAAGTGCTGGGATTACAGACTGAGCCACCATGCCAGACCTATCACTGTTTTTTACTTTTGCTTTTTTCCTGTCTTCTTTCTGTTAATCAAATCTTGTTTAGTATTACATTTTATTCACATTTTTGTTTTTAGTTATGCCTTTAGTATAATTACTTTTAATTGTTGTTCTAGAGATTATAGTATGATTCTTTAACTTTTCAACATCTACTTGAAATTAATATGGTACTACCCATGTCATATGCAAGAACTTTATAATAATATAAGTACATGTGTCCCAAGTCTTTTGTGCTCTCTTTGCCATATATTTTGTATCTGTAGGATTATAGTTTTACTTTAAAATGTAGTTACCCTTTAGAACTTTTTTAAAATAGTTTTTAAAATATTATCCATATATTTTGCCTTTTCAGAACTCTTCATTTCTTTCTGTACATTTATGTTTTCATTTGGTATCATCTAGTTCCAGCCAGAGGGAACTACCTTTAGCATTTCTTATAGTACAGGTGTGTGGGTGATAAATTATCTCAGCTTTCATTTATCTGAAAATGTCTTCAAATACCTTTTTATAAGTTCTGTTATCATTTTAGTGGGATATTAGGAGAAAGAAGAGGAAAAAAAAATTTTTTTTGGAGACAGAGTCACCCAGGCTGGGGTACATTGAAGAACCTTGGCCCACTGCAGCCTCCACCGCCTGGCCTCAAGTGACCTTCCTATCTCAGCTTCCCGAGTAGCTGGGACTACAAGCATGCACCACCACATCCAGCTAATTTTTAAATTTTTTTGTAGAGATGGGGATCTCACTATGTTGCCCCGGCTGGTCTTGAACTCCTGGGCTCAAGCAATTCTCTTGCCTTGGCCTCCCAAAGCACTGGGATTACATAGGCATGAGCTAGCGTGCCCAGCCTCCAATATGCATTCTCTAAAGTTGGAAGCTTGACTGCAAGGGATTCTCCACTTCACTTCTAGCCCCTCCCTTCCGTCTTATCCTGGAAAAGGTTTTTGTTTTTTTGTTTTTTTGAAAACTGTACCCAAAGCCATCAGAGGCCAAGTCCAAATACAGGGTATATGATGACTATAGAAAGAGGTTTAGTGTCCAGGCAGTCTATGGTCTAATAACAGCAGTAACATCTGTGTGTTTCGGACACAAGGCTCAGTACTTCCAGGCATCTCCCATTTCGTCCCTACAACAGCCCTGTGGGGCAGGGGAATAAAAAAACATTACTGACTTCCTGAGGTGGTTGTGGGGATAAAACAGGGTAAGGATAAACCATCAGGGAGAGGGGTGGCAGCAAATAGAAAACTCCACAAATGTGAACGATTGTCATTGCCCCTGAAGCAAACAGAAACAAAGATCACAGAGAATCCCAGTGGGAAGGTGGACCAGCCTGGCTTGGCAGTGGTGATGGGACTGGCAGAAGAATGAGGTCAAAGGGTAGAGGCTGATGGGTAATGAGGTCTGAAAGGCAAAGACTGGTGGGCAATGCAGGGCCGCTGTCTCTTGATCCCTTCCTGGCCATCACACCCCAAATTATTATTCACTCCGAGTCTTCCTGCTCTGTGATTTGATTGCTGGAGTAGCCCTGATTACTAACAGGATGATGATCTGTGCTGATATGGATTATCATGACGAACACCTCCTGATGTTTAATTATAGCTTGGTATTTGGTTTATGTATTTAAGAACACTCATGCAAGACCATGCACAGTGGCTCACACCTGTAATCCCAGCACTTTGGGAGTCCAGAAGTTCGAGACCATCCTGGGCAACAGAGCAAGACCCTGTCTCTTCAAAAGATCAAAAAATTGGTTGGGTGTGGTGGTACGCACCTGCAGTCCTGGCTACTCAGGAGGCTAAGGTGGAAGTTTCAACTGAACCCAGAAGGTCAAGGCTTCAGGTAACCGTGATTGTGCCACTGCACTCCAGCCTGGGACCTGAGAGAGATCTCGACTTACACATATACACACACACACACACAAAAACACTTAAACTGACTGTAGCATGTAAATGCAATATATTAGAAATAAAAGGAACAAACTATTAATTGTATTATGCTGAAAGAAGCCAGCCACAAATGAGCACCTACTGCTTGATTCCGTTCACATAAAATTCTAGAAATGTGAGCTCCTCCCTAGTGACAGAAAGTGTATCAGGAGTTGCCTGGGAACAGGGATGTAGGGAAGAAGATAGATTACAAGGGGACACAAGAAATCTTTTGTGGGTTAGGTTATGTCCATAATCTCGTGGTGGTTTCACAGGTGTATACATATTTCAGGATATATCCAACTGTGTACATAAGTGCAGTTTATTCTGTAGCCATTATATTTTAATAATTGTTTAAAAGCAAAACATGAGATCTCAGTTCACTCGCACTGGTGAAAGAAAAATACTTTGTAGACTAATATCAAGTGTTGCAAAGGTCAAGAGCAATAGGAACTCCCACATACTCTTTATGGAAATGCAAATTAAAACAGCCACTATAGAAAACAGCCCGTTGGTTCCCAATAAAATTGAACGTGTGCATACTCTTATAAACCAAAAGCTCCTAAATACATGCCCTAGAAAAACTCAGATCCAGACGCACAAGGAAATGTGCACCGGAATGTTCATAGCAGCATTTCCCCCAATAGCTCAAAACTGGAAAGCTGCTGCTACTGTCCATTTAGAGTAGAATGGATGCCAGGTTCGGTGATCCCAGCAACTTGGGAGGCGGAGGCATCTGGATTGCCTGAGCCCACAGGTTCAAGACCAGCCCGGGCAACTTGGGGAGACCTCATCTCTACAATAAATCAAAAAATTAGCCAGACTGGTTGTGCATGCCTGTAGTTCCAGCTACTTGGAAGGCTGAAGCAGAAGGATCTCCTGAGCCCAGCAGGTCGAGGCTGCAGTGGCTGTGAGTGTGCCACTGCACTCCAGCCTGGGCAACAGAGTGAGACTCCAACCCACCCCCAAAGAAAAGAGAGACTCAAAGAAAAGCACCAACTAGTGCTTTGTCTTTTTGTCGTTTATTTTGGGAGCAATGTAGTTTCAAGTTGGTGCTGCCATTTTTCTTTTCCACTCCAAATCTGTAGAATTTATAGAAACAGTATGAAATAACTAGTGAAAGCCGGGCTCGGTGGCTCAGCCTGTAAACCCGTGCCTTTGGGAGGCTGAAGTGAGTGGATTGCCTGAGCCCGCAGGTTCGCGACCCGCCTGGGCAGAGACCTCATCTCTACAATAAACAAAAAAATCAGCCGGGCGTGGTAGCGCGCGCCTGTAGTTCCGGCTACTCGGAAGGCTGAGGCGGAAGGATCGCCGGAGCCCAGCAGGTCGAGGCTGCGGTGGCCGGGAGCGGCCACTGCACTCCAGTCTGGGTGACAGAGTGAGACTCCAACTCAAAAAAAAAAAAAAGAAAGAACTAGTAAATATTTTAGCATCTTGAAAACAAGAACTCTCATTTAATAAGAAACTGGGAAGAAATTGCAGAAGATGAAAGGCAACTTGAAGATGATGTGCATCGTTTCAAAGTGTAGTCCCCAGACCAGCAGCATTAGCTGCTGGAAATGTGTTTGAAATGCAAATTGTTGAACCCTACCCCAGACCTATTGAACCAGAAACACAGTTTGGGAACTGGGAATGTATAACGTACACATTTGAATGTATCAAGTAGAAAATAGATATTCTTTTCAATTGTTTGGAATACTTACAAATATTGACCATATAATTGACAACAAGAAAACTCATTGTCTTGGGGTTAGAATTTGCTAGTAGTGTTTTTTGTTTTTTTGTTTGCTTGTTTGTTTTTGACTTCGTTTTGGGGTCTGAGTCTCACTCTGTGCCCAGGCTGGAGTGCAGTGGCACGCTCACAGTCACCACAGCCTCAACCTTCCAAATAGCTGGAACTACAGGTGTGCGCCACCATGCCGGGCTAATTGCTAGTCATGTTTTTATTTTAATTGCACAGCTAGCAAGGAGAAAAACTCAATACACACGTCTGATGAGCCTGCACAATTTAGGTGGGTACGGAGCTTATTGACACAATTCATCAACCTAGGTAAGCAACTTTCCATTCCCTACAGCTGTAGTCCACAGATTCATTCAATAATACCATATTTTATTGTTTTGAAATGAATATTGAATTCAGCAGGCAAACAAACAAATACCAAAAACTTTGTACTAAATAGCTCAAGAAGAACTCGCTGTTGACTCATAAACTAATAACTGCTAGATTCTTCACAGCAAAAGCAAGAGACAATGCAGAAACGTAAATGTAAGACCCCTCTCCAATCGACTGTTTCTTGTGTTCCTGAGATTACCGGAAAATAAATGCTCCCCAACTCCCTCTCATTTTTTAATTGAGGAGGATAATAACCAGCCTGATAAACTAATTTGGAAACTCAGACTACTTCAGATAATGAAATCATTTCCTGCCAAAACTTCACATTCTTGGTGACACTCTCTTTTATTCTAAACCAAGATTAAATAAGTTTTTTTTCTTTTTTGGTTTATAATTTCTTTTCTGATGTCTCCACATACTCAGGAAATTGGTGACACAGAGATCATGTTCATGAACATAAATGCAGTGTCAAAAAAAATCCATGCATGTGAAAAACATAAAACATACACTCCAAAAAAAAAAAAAAACTCTTAGGCTGAAATGATATAAAATTTAAAGTTCTTTTCTCTTATTTTCTGTTAAATAATATATATGTATTTTTTGAGTCAGAGTCTCACTCTGTCGCCCAGACTGGAGTGCAGTGGCTGCTCCCAGCCACCGCAGCCTCAACCTGCTGGGCTCTGGCAATCCTTCCGCCTCAGCCTTCCAAGTGAAGTAGGGTCCGAGCGATTAAATAACAGTCCACCAACTTAATTTTAACAAAGGAGAAATTTATTAGTCAAGGCTCTGTCAGCTGGCGACCACTTGCAGGAAGAGAATTCCAACCAATTTGGCCTCGAGCCACCGCTCAGAGCTTCCTTAAGTAGTCCTAGCTTACATTTTGGTTAGCTAAAGTTAAAGTTGGACATTTTCCAGAGCTCTTAACGCAATATTCTGCTGACATCAGCAAGCTAACGAGTTTACAGAAGCAGATGTGCTAATTAGGCAGGTGTAGTGGGTAAGGATACAATTTATCTTGCAATGTTCACAGAGGAGAAACCTTCAAAGAAAAACCTCCAGGAAGGGAGTAACGCCTGTTTCAAGGCTGAAGCCATCTCTTTCATCTCCCCCCCTTACAATCCCAGGGGCAGAGGCTGCTTCTTTTCCCTTTCACATTCCCCCCTTTCAGTTGTGCCGAAAGTCAAATCATTGACTCTTCAGACAAAGGGGTGTAGTGGGATCTGAGAACCCTTATTATTTATTTGCAAACAACAGTTAGAGCTATTAAATTTACCACATA
>JAPVLO010003531.1:0-14867 GCA_027257055.1 Cephalopachus bancanus | reverse complement strand
ACTACCAATGCTGTGCCGTTTTCATTGCTGAAGAAGCACGGAGAGCCTGTGTTGAAACTGGTGGTGACGGTGGGACTTCCTGGGGACAGGCTAGCCAAGCGTGCGCTGCACTGCTATTCATTGGCAGTCTGTATTAAGCTGGCTTTGTGCACGCTCTCATCCTGATATTCAGAGCGTCCCTGTGTATACACTATAGTAGTCAGGGACCGTTTGGTGAGCAGATTGCAACTTCACGTGCAGCCCTGACTGGAACCAGGTCTCCACAGCCATTGGTGACCAAGCAGGCTTCATTCGCCGGTGAATGCTGAAAAGTTTCCTGTGTTTAAATGGGCATCTAATGCCGAATACAATGGCTCTGCGGGTTCATTTGCCAACAAGGCCTGAGAGCCTCTGTTTCGTTTCCGGAAAATAAGTGTCTTCCATGGGAGACATTCCTCAAAACTGCACGTCACTGAATGGGGCAACAACGATTATACTGGCTGTGTCTTTGGTGTGATACCTGATTCTCTCCGTTTCTCTTCAACGTACATCATACTACACTGAGTGCATATGCCTAGCAGAGCTGTATGAAATGTTTCCTGTATAAGAATGCCAACACGATGGTGCCTCCCTGAGTGAAATGACCGATTCACTGTTACTTTCGGGAAAGCATTATTGGTTCACCTATTGTATTCTACAATGTTTTGATTTTACCTGTTCCTCTTCAGTCCAAACCAGTTGCTCCTCCGTTGGCAAGTATGAGTAAGAGCTGACAGGCCTCGCTCCCTCGTTGTGAGTGTGTATCAGCTTGGGAAACGCCATGTCAAAGGTCTACTGCATTGGTTTTTATTTGCTGGTAGTTTTCTTCTTGCTGGGTGTACGGTGTAATAAATGATTCTCAAGGTACAGCTTGATTTATCATAGCAGAGCATATGTCAATACTTCACATTTTGGAATGAGCATGTAAATTGAGCCACACATTGAGAAAAATGAGTGCTACACACTCACTTGTAGAAAAGCAGTGCTTGCTTTCGTTTTGAATACTATGAAGTTTTTCCCGTTGCCGTTTCCCTATGCTGCGAAATGCAGTCATTCTCCCTTTTGCCTTGCTGAATAAGCGCAGACGGCCTGTGTTAGGCTTGTTGGGAGGGTGCATCTTTCATGGGAGACCGGTCTTGAACTGTGTGCTGCACTCTTTCACGGTTATCAATGTTATTCCAACTTGGTGCATGCTCCAATACATGAGTCTCACAGTCGTCTTCTCATTTTCAGTTATGCTCTGCAGAGTTCTTCTGTTTGACCTAGGAAGATTTTAATCGGTCACGTATGGGAAAGTGCAGCTCAGTGGTGCCCCCCGGTGGGCCATGGGAACTCCACAGTAGAGTAAGAATGCATGACTGGGTGAATTTACGGGGTGCATTCTGAAATCTTTCTCCTTTTCAAATGTTTGTGTTGTAGGAAATACAATTGATCCCCAATCGCATTGAGGAAAAAGAGTTTCTCCCTTTCCCTTGTGCTTGTTTTGAATGCGAATCCCCCTTGGAAAATGCTTTGTAAAAAGTGTGCTGCCCTGTCATTTACGGGCCTTGAGTCCTCTAAGGCTTTGGGTGCAGGGTGTAGTTCCTGATTGTCACTTGTTCCCAGTCATGTATATTACGATCTCCATGGCGACTGCTTTGGCTGTGCGTCTCGTCAGCCTTTCACATTCAGGAAAGCTCAACTCCACTGAGCCACAATGCGTGATCTCAGACATTCACAGTTACTGGTGGGAAAGCGTTGTGTGTCCCCCGGGAGAATTCTTTGTTATACTTTCTTTATAGCTTTTCCTGTCCTGGGAAAACAATTGCACTGTGGATTGCTGTTGGGAATACCCTCTCCTAGGCCTGCAGTGAATAGGCATTTTCCCTTGGTGAAGTGTGTGCCAAATGTGTGCCGCAGTGTTATCTCATTGCTATGACTAGTATTCTTCATTGCTGCCTGCTGTAATACCTCATTCTCACTCTTTCCCCTTGATTTGTGACCCTTTCCCCTTAGAGGGCCTTTGATTACGAGAGTAAAACGTGCGTGTTTCACGGATAGAACTTGCGAAACAAAGTCCCCCAAATGAGTGATATAAGTGCCCCCCAGTGACGAGCAGGAGAGCATTATTTGTTTAGGGGGAGAATTCTAAATTGTTTTTCCCTATGGAACAAAACCCTAGTAAGGACTACCAATGCTGTCCCGTTTTCATTGCTGAAGAAGCAGGGAGAGCCTGTGTGAAACTGGTGGTGACGGTGGGATTTCCCTGGGGACAGGCTACCCAAAGCGTGCGCTGCACTGCTATTCATTGGCAGTCTGTATTAAGCTGGCTTTGTGCACGCTCTCATCCCTGATATTCAGAGCGTCCCTGTGTATACACTATAGTAGTCAGGGACCGTTTGGTGAGCAGATTGCAACTTCACGTGCAGCCCTGACTGGAACCAGGTCTCCACAGCCTTTGGGTGACCAAGCAGGCTTCATTCGCCGGTGAATGCTGAAAAGTTTCCTGTGTTTAAATGGGCATCTAATCCCGAATACAATGGCTCTGCGGGTTCATTTGCCAACAAGGCCTGGAGCCTCTGTTTCTTTTCCCGGGAAAATAAGTGTCTTCCATGGGAGACATTCCCAAAACTGCACGTCACTGAATGGGGAAACAACGATTATACTGGCTGTGTCTTTGGTGTGATACCTGATTCTCTCCGTTTCTCTTCAACGTACATCATACTACACTGAGTGCATATGCCTAGCAGAGCTGTATGAAATGTTTCCTGTATAAGAATGCCAACACGATGGTGCCTCCCTGAGTGAAATGACCGATTCACTGTTACTTTCGGGAAAGCATTTTGGTTCACCTATTGTATTTACAATTTTTTGGATTTTACCTTTTCCCTCTTCAGTCCAAACCAGTTGCTCCTCCGTTGGCAAGTATGAGTAAGAGCTGACGGGCCCTCGCCCCCTCGTTGTGAGTGTGTATCAGCTTGGGAAACGCCTGTAAAAGGTCTACTGCTTTGGGTTTTTATTTGCTGGTAGTTTTCTTCTTGCTGGGTGTACGGTGTAATAAATGATTCTCAAGGTACAGCTTGATTTATCATAGCAGAGCCATATGTCAATACTTCACATTTTGGAATGAGCATGTAAATTGAGCCACACATTGAGAAAAATGAGTGCTACACACTCACTTGTAGAAAAGCAGTGCTTGCTTTCGTTTTGAATACTATGAAGTTTTTCCCCTTGCCGTTTCCCTATGCTGCGAAATGCAGTCATTTCCCTTTTGCCTTGCTGAAAAAGCGCAGACGGCCTGTGTTAGGCTTGTTGTGAGGGTGCATCTTTCATGGGGACCCGGGCTTGAACTGTGTGCTGCACTCTTTCACGGTTATCAATGTTATTCCAACTTGGTGCATGCTCCAATACATGAGTCTCACAGTCGTCTTCTCATTTTCAGTTATGCTCTGCAGAGTTTTCTGTTTGACCCAGGAAGATTTTTAAACGGTCACGTATGGGAAAGTGCAGCTCAGTGGTGCCACCCGGTGGGCCATGGGAACTCCCCAGTAGAGTAAGAATGCATGATCGGTGAATTTACTGGGTGCATTCTGAAATCTTTCTCCTTTTCAAATGTTTGTGTTGTAGGAAATACAAATTTATCCGCCAATCGCATTGAGGAAAAAGAGCTGTCTGCCCTTTCCCTTTTGCTTGTTTTGAATGCGAATCTCCCCTTTGGGAAAAAGCTTTGTAAAAAGTGTGCTGCCCCGTCATTTACTGGCCTTGATCCTCTAAGGCATTGGTGCATGGTGTAGTTCCTGATTGTCACTTGTTCCCCGTCATGTATATTACGATCTCCATGGCGACTGCTTTGGCTGTGCGTCTCGTCAGCCTTTCACATTCAGGAAAGCTCAACTCCACTGGCCCCAATGCGTGATCTCAGACATTCACAGTTACTGGTGGGAAAGCGTTGTGTGTGCCCCGGGGGAATTCTTTGTTATACTTTCTTTATAGCTTTTCCTGTCCCGGGAAAACAATTGCACTGTGGATTGCTGTTGGGAATAGCCTCTCCTAGGCCCGCAGTGAATAGGCATCTTCCTTGGTGAAGTGTGTGCCAAATGTGTGCCGCAGTGTTTCTCATTGCTATGACTAGTATTCTTCATTGCTGCCTGCTGTAATACCTCATTCTCACTCTTTCCCCTTGATTTGTGATCCTTCCCCTTTGAGGGCCCTTTTATTACGAGAGTGAAACGTGCGTGTTTCACGGATAGAACTCTGCGAAACAAAGTGCCCCAATGAGTGATATAAGTGCTCCCCAGTGACGAGCAGGAGAGCATTATTTGTTTATGGGGGGAATTCTAAATTGTTTTTCCCTATGGCAACGAAACCTAGTAAGGACTACCAATGCTGTGCCGTTTTCATTGCTGAAGAAGCACGGAGAGCCTGTGTGAAACTGGTGGTGACGGTGGGACTTCCTGGGGACAGGCTAGCCAAGCGTGCGCTGCACTGCTATTCATTGGCAGTCTGTATTAAGCTGGCTTTGTGCACGCTCTCATCCCCGATATTCAGAGCGTCCCCGTGTATACACTATAGTAGTCAGGGACCGTTTGGTGAGCAGATTGCAATTCACGTGCAGCCCTGACTGGAACCAGGTCTCCACAGCCATTGGTGACCAAGCAGGCTTCATTCGCCGGTGAATGCTGAAAAGTTTCCCGTGTTTAAATGGGCATCTAATGCCGAATACAATGGCTCTGCGGGTTCATTTGCCCAAAAAGGCCTGAGAGCCTTGTTTCGTTTCCGGAAAATAAGTGTCTTCCATGGGAGACATTCCTCAAAACTGCACGTCACTGAATGGGGCAACAACGTTATACTGGCTGTGTCTTTGGTGTGATACCTGATTCTCTCCGTTTCTCTTCAACGTACATCATACTACACTGAGTGCATATGCCTAGCAGAGCTGTATGAAATGTTTCCTGTATAAGAATGCCAACACGATGGTGCCTCCCTGAGTGAAATGACCGATTCACTGTTACTTTGGGAAAGCATTTTTGGTTCACCTATTGTATTCTACAATGTTTTGGATTTTACCTGTTCCTCTTCAGTCCAAACCAGTTGCTCCTCCGTTGGCAAGTATGAGTAAGAGCTGACGGGCCCTCGCTCCCTCGTTGTGAGTGTGTATCAGCTTGGGAAACGCCATGTCAAAGGTCTACTGCATTGGTTTTTATTTGCTGGTAGTTTTCTTCTTGCTGGGTGTACGGTGTAATAAATGATTCTCAAGGTACAGCTTGATTTATCATAGCAGAGCCATATGTCAATACTTCACATTTTGGAATGAGCATGAAAATTGAGCCACACATTGAGAAAAATGAGTGCTACACACTCACTTGTAGAAAAGCAGTGCTTGCTTTCGTTTTGAATACTATGAAGTTTTTCCCGTTGCCGTTTCCCTATGCTGCGAAATGCAGTCATTCCCCCTTTTGCCTTGCTGAATAAGCGCAGACGGCCTGTGTTAGGCTTGTTGTGAGGGTGCATCTTTCATGGGAGCCCGGTCTTGAACTGTGTGCTGCACTCTTTCACGGTTATCAATGTTTTTCCCAACTTGGTGCATGCTCCAATACATGAGTCTCACAGTCGTCTTCTCATTTTCAGTTATGCTCTGCAGAGTTCTTCTGTTTGACCTAGGAAGATTTTAATCGGTCACGTATGGGAAAGTGCAGCTCAGTGGTGCCACCCGGTGGGCCATGGGAACTCCACAGTAGAGTAAGAATGCATGACTCGGTGAATTTACTGGGTGCATTCTGAAATCTTTCCCTTTTCAAATGTTTGTGTTGTAGGAAAACAATTGATCCGCCAATCGCATTGGGGAAAAAAGAGCTGTCTGCCTTCCTTGTGCTTGTTTTGAATGCGAATCTCCCTTGGAAAATGCTTTGAAAAAAGTGTGCTGCCCTGTCATTTACTGGCCTTGAGTCCTCTAAGGCATTGGTGCATGGTGTAGTTCCTGATTGTCACTTTTTCCCCAGTCATGTATATTACGATCTCCATGGCGACTGCTTTGGCTGTGCGTCTCGTCAGCCTTTCACATTCAGGAAAGCTCAACTCCACTGAGCCACAATGCGTGATCTCAGACATTCACAGTTACTGGTGGGAAAGCGTTGTGTGTCCCCCGGGAGAATTCTTTGTTATACTTTCTTTATAGCTTTTCCTGTTTTTTTTTTTTTTTTTGGTGAAGTGTGTCCCAAAATGTGTGCCGCAGTGTTATCTCATTGCTATGACTAGTATTCTTCATTGCTGCCTGCTGTAATACCTCATTCTCACTCTTTCCCCTTGATTTGTGATCCTTCCCTTAGAGGGCCTTTGATTACGAGAGTGAAACGTGCGTGTTTCACGGATAGAACTCTGCGAAACAAAGTGCCCCAATGAGTGATATAAGTGCTCCCCAGTGACGAGCAGGAGAGCATTATTTGTTTATGGGGAGAATTCTAAATTGTTTTTCCCTATGGCAACGAAACCTAGTAAGGACTACCAATGCTGTGCCGTTTTCATTGCTGAAGAAGCACGGAGAGCCTGTGTGAAACTGGTGGTGACGGTGGGACTTCCTGGGGACAGGCTAGCCAAGCGTGCGCTGCACTGCTATTCATTGGCAGTCTGTATTAAGCTGGCTTTGTGCACGCTCTCATCCCTGATATTCAGAGCGTCCCTGTGTATACACTATAGTAGTCAGGGACCGTTTGGTGAGCAGATTGCAACTTCACGTGCAGCCCTGACTGGAACCAGGTCTCCACAGCCATTGGTGCCCAAGCAGGCTTCATTCGCCGGTGAATGCTGAAAAGTTTCCTGTGTTTAAATGGGCATCTAATGCCGAATACAATGGCTCTGCGGGTTCATTTGCCAACAAGGCCTGAGAGCCTCTGTTTCGTTTCCGGAAAATAAGTGTCTTCCATGGGAGACATTCCTCAAAACTGCACGTCACTGAATGGGGCAACAACGATTATACTGGCTGTGTCTTTGGTGTGATACCTGATTCTCTCCGTTTCTCTTCAACGTACATCATACTACACTGAGTGCATATGCCTAGCAGAGCTGTATGAAATGTTTCCTGTATAAGAATGCCAACACGATGGTGCCTCCCTGAGTGAAATGACCGATTCACTGTTACTTTCGGGAAAGCATTATTGGTTCACCTATTGTATTCTACAATTTTTTTGGATTTTACCTGTTCCTCTTCAGTCCAAACCAGTTGCTCCTCCGTTGGCAAGTATGAGTAAGAGCTGACAGGCCTCGCTCCCTCGTTGTGAGTGTGTATCAGCTTGGGAAACGCCATGTCAAAGGTCTACTGCATTGGTTTTTATTTGCTGGTAGTTTTCTTCTTGCTGGGTGTACGGTGTAATAAATGATTCTCAAGGTACAGCTTGATTTATCATAGCAGAGCCATATGTCAATACTTCACATTTTGGAATGAGCATGTAAATTGAGCCACACATTGAGAAAAATGAGTGCTACACACTCACTTGTAGAAAAGCAGTGCTTGCTTTCGTTTTGAATACTATGAAGTTTTTCCCGTTGCCGTTTCCCTATGCTGCGAAATGCAGTCATTCCCCCTTTTGCCTTGCTGAATAAGCGCAGACGGCCTGTGTTAGGCTTGTTGTGAGGGTGCATCTTTCATGGGAGACCGGTCTTGAACTGTGTGCTGCACTCTTTCACGGTTATCAATGTTATTCCAACTTGGTGCATGCTCCAATACATGAGTCTCACAGTCGTCTTCTCATTTTCAGTTATGCTCTGCAGAGTTCTTCTGTTTGACCTAGGAAGATTTTAATCGGTCACGTATGGGAAAGTGCAGCTCAGTGGTGCCACCCGGTGGGCCATGGGAACTCCACAGTAGAGTAAGAATGCATGACTCGGTGAATTTACTGGGTGCATTCTGAAATCTTTCTCCTTTTCAAATGTTTGTGTTGTAGGAAATACAATTGATCCGCCAATCGCATTGAGGAAAAAGAGCTGTCTGCCTTCCTTGTGCTTGTTTTGAATGCGAATCTCCCTTGGAAAATGCTTTGTAAAAAGTGTGCTGCCCTGTCATTTACTGGCCTTGAGTCCTCTAAGGCATTGGTGCATGGTGTAGTTCCTGATTGTCACTTGTTCCCAGTCATGTATATTACGATCTCCATGGCGACTGCTTTGGCTGTGCGTCTCGTCAGCCTTTCACATTCAGGAAAGCTCAACTCCACTGAGCCACAATGCGTGATCTCAGACATTCACAGTTACTGGTGGGAAAGCGTTGTGTGTCCCCCGGGGAGAATTCTTTGTTATACTTTCTTTATAGCTTTTCCTGTCCTGGGAAAACAATTGCACTGTGGATTGCTGTTGGGAATAGCCTCTCCTAGGCCTGCAGTGAATAGGCATCTTCCTTGGTGAAGTGTGTGCCAAATGTGTGCCGCAGTGTTATCTCATTGCTATGACTAGTATTCTTCATTGCTGCCTGCTGTAATACCTCATTCTCACTCTTTTTTTTTTTTTTTTTTTTTTTTTTTTTTTTTTTTTTTTTTTTTTTTTTTTTTTTTTTTTTTTTTTTTTTTTTTTTTTTTTTTTTTTTTTTTTTTTTTTTTTTTTTTTTTTTTTTTTTTTTTTTTTTTTTTTTTTTTTTTTTTTTTTTTTTTTTTTTTTTTTTTTTTTTTTTTTTTTTTTTTTTTTTTTTTTTTTTTTTTTTTTTTTTTTTTTTTTTTTTTTTTTTTTTTTTTTTTTTTTTTTTTTTTTTTTTTTTTTTTTTTTTTTTTTTTTTTTTTTTTTTTTTTTTTTTTTTTTTTTTTTTTTTTTTTTTTTTTTTTTTTTTTTTTTTTTTTTTTTTTTTTTTTTTTTTTTTTTTTTTTTTTTTTTTTTTTTTTTTTTTTTTTTTTTTTTTTTTTTTTTTTTTTTTTTTTTTTTTTTTTTTTTTTTTTTTTTTTTTTTTTTTTTTTTTTTTTTTTTTTTTTTTTTTCCCTTGATTTGTTTCTAAAGGCTTTTACGGATGAACCTGCGGTCCCCAATGATTAAAAAATTTCCCCATGAGAAAGGCTTTTTTTTAGGGGAGAAAAAATTTTTTTTATGGGAAATTCTAAATTGTTTTTCTTTGCAAGAACAGGAACCTGTGTGCGGTTAGGGGGGAGGGGAAAGGGCTGAACTGGTCCCTGATTCTTGGCAGCTGAAAGCTGGTTTTGGCACGCTTCATCCCTGTATTAAGCCCCCTGTGATCACTTATATCAGGGCCTTTTGGGTACAGTTTGAACTTGTGACCCCGAGGGAACCATTTCCCAAGCCTTGGTGAAACAGGTTTCACGCCAATGTGAAAAGCCGGAAAAAGGGGGCCTTAATCCCGAAAAATCCGGGGGTTTTTTTGAAACAAGGCCAAGCCTCGTTTCTTTCCCAAAAAAGGTTTTCCGGGGGGGCTTCCAAAATAGCCCTAAGGGAAAAACTTAACGGGCTTTTCTTTGGGGAACCGATTTCTGTTTTCTTGTAATAACAAACCTTCTTCCTCAACGTAAAATTTTCCTGATGAATGCCAACACGAGGGTGCCCCCCTGATAAATGCCACACTGTTTTTTTCAAAAGATTAGGTTCCCCTTTTTTCCCAAATTTTTTGGGTTTTTACCTTTTTTCTAAAAATTGTTCCGTTCTTAGTAAACCGGGTGCTCCCCTTTGGGAGTTGTAAGTTTGGGCGCCTGTAAAGGTTACGCTTGGACGGGAGTTTTTTTCTTGTTTCGGTGTTTTTCTGGTACGTTTTTTATATCAAGAAGCTATTACTTTTTGGAAGAGCATAAAAATTTACCCACATTAAAAAAAATGAGTGTAAACCACTTGAGAAAAGAGTGTTTCTTTCTTTTGAAAAGAATTTTTCCCCCTTCCTTTTTATCTAAATGAGTTTCCCCTTTTCCTTGCTGAAAAGCGAAACCCTTTTGGCTTGGGGAGGGGCACCGGGGGAAGGCTTGTGTGGTGCATCTTTCAGGAAAGTTTTAACTTGGTGCATTAAATACATGACCCACTGTCTTCTTTTTTTCATTAGTCTCAAGTTCTTCTTTTATAGGAAGATTTTTGGTACTAGGAAATATCGGGTCCCCCCGGTGGGAGGGGAACCCCAAGTAAAAAAAAGGGCTGGGAAATTTTACGGGTGTTTCTAAAATCTTTTTTTCTGGGGTTTTGGAAATCTTTCCCCAATGTTGAGGAAAAAATGTCGCCCCCTTTGGGGGAAATGCGCTCCCTTGGTGTTTAAAAAGGTTCTCCCTGAAGGGCCTTGGGTTTAAGGTTGGTGCTTGTATTCCTGGCCTTGTTCCCAGCATGTATTTAGTTCCGGGGATGTTTTTTGGGGTCCGTCAGTTTACATTCAGGAAACCCCTCCCTGGCCCTCGTACTAACATTCAATTTACTTGGGAAACTTGGTGTCCCCAGAATTCTTTTTTAAATTTTTTTAAGCTTTTTGCCGGGAAACAATTCCTTGGGGTTCTTTTGGGGAAAACCCCTTCCTGGTGCGTGAATGGGCTTTTCCTTTGGTGAAGGGGTTGAAAATTTGGAGTTTTTCCCATTGTTGCAGTTTTTCATTGCTTGCTGAAATCCTCATTCTCCTCTTTTTTTTTACCCCCCCCGGGGTTTGTTTCTAAAGGCTTTTACGGATGAACCTGCGAAAAAAAGGAATGGGAAAAGTGCCCCCATGAGAAAGGCTTTTTTTTAGGGGAGAAAAAATTTTTTTTATGGAAAAAACCTAAAATTGTTCCTTTTTTTGCAAGAACAGGAAGTTTTAAATGGGGGTGGGGTATTCCGGGGGACAGGAGCCAACTGGTCCCTGATTCTTGGCAGCTGAAAGCTGGTTTTGGCACGCTTCATCCCTGTATTAAGCCCCCTGTGATCACTTATATCAGGGCCTTTTGGGTAAAATTTGAATTCAGGACCCGTGGAACCGGGTCTCCACAGCCTTGGTGAAACAGGTTTCACGCCAATGTGAAAAGCCGGAAAAAGGGGGCCTTAATCCCGAAAAATCCGGGGGTTTTTTTGAAACAAGGCCAAGCCTCGTTTCTTTCCAAAAAAGGTTTTCCGGGGGGGCTTCCCCAAAATAGCCCTAATGGGGAAAAACTTAACGGGCTTTTCTTTGGGGAACCGATTTCTGTTTTCTTGTAATAACAAACCTTCTTCCTCAACGTAAAATTTTCCTGATGAATGCCAACACGATGGTGCCTCCCTGAGTGAAATGACCGATTCACTGTTACTTTGGGGAAAGCATTATTGGTTCACCTATTGTATTCTACAATGTTTTGGATTTTACCTGTTCCTCTTCAGTCCAAACCAGTTGCTCCTCCGTTGGCAAGTATGAGTAAGAGCTGACGGCCCTCGCTCCCTCTTTGTGAGTGTGTATCAGCTTGGGAAACGCCATGTCAAAGGTCTACTGCATTGGTTTTTATTTGCTGGTAGTTTTCTTCTTGCTGGGTGTACGGTGTAATAAATGATTCTCAAGGTACAGCTTGATTTATCATAGCAGAGCCATATGTCAATTTCACATTTTGGAATGAGCATGAAAATTGAGCCAAAATTGAGAAAAATGAGTGCTACACACCACTTGTAAAAAGCAGTGCTTGTTTCGTTTTGAATACTATGAAGTTTTTCCCGTTGCCGTTTCCCTATGCTGCGAAATGCAGTATTCTCCCTTTTGCCTTGCTGAATAAGCGCAGACGGCCTGTGTTAGGCTTGTTGTGAGGGTGCATCTTTCATGGGAGACCGGCTTGAACTGTGTGCTGCACTCTTTCAGGGTTATCAATGTTATTCCAACTTGGTGCATGCTCCAATACATGAGTCTCACAGTCGTCTTCCATTTTCAGTTATGCTCTGCAGAGTTTTCTGTTTGACCTAGGAAGATTTTAATCGGTCACGTATGGGAAAGTGCAGCTCAGTGGTGCCCCCCGGTGGGCCATGGGAACTCCACAGTAGAGTAAGAATGCATGACTCGGTAATTTACGGGGTGCATTCTGAAATCTTTCCCCTTTTTAAAATGTTTGTGTTGTAGGAAATACAATTGATCCGCCAATCGCATTGAGGAAAAAGAGCTGTCTCCCTTCCTTGTGCTTGTTTTGAATGCGAATCTCCCTTGGAAAATGTTTTGTAAAAAGTGTGCTGCCCTGTCATTTACTGGCCTTGAGTCCTCAAAGGGCATTGGTGCATGGTGTATTCCTGATTGTCACTTTTTCCCCAGTCATGTATATTACGATCTCCATGGCGACTGCTTTGGCTGTGCGTCTCGTCAGCCTTTCACATTCAGGAAAGCTCAACTCCACTGAGCCACAATGCGTGATCTCAGACATTCACAGTTACTGGTGGGAAAGCGTTGTGTGTCCCCCGGGAGAATTCTTTGTTATACTTTCTTTATAGCTTTTCCTGTCCTGGGAAAACAATTGCATGTGGATTGCTGTTGGGAATAGCCTCTCCTAGGCCTGCAGTGAATAGGCATCTTCCTTGGTGAAGTGTGTCCCAAAATGTGTGCCGCAGTGTTATCTCATTGCTAGAAGTTTTCTTCATTGCTGCCTGCTGTAAACCTCATTCTCACTTTTTCCCCTTGATTTGTGACCCTTTCCCCTTAGAGGGCCTTTGATTACGAGAGTGAAACGTGCGTGTTTCACGGATAGAACTCTGCGAAAAAAGTCCCCCAAATGAGTGATATAAGTGCTCCCCAGTGACGAGCAGGAGAGCATTATTTGTTTAGGGGGAGAATTCTAAATTGTTTTTCCCTATGGAAACGAAACCTAGTAAGGACTACCAATGCTGTGCCGTTTTCATTGCTGAAGAAGCACGGAGAGCCTGTGTGAAACTGGTGGTGACGGTGGGACTTCCTGGGGACAGGCTAGCCAAGCGTGCGCTGCACTGCTATTCATTGGCAGTCTGTATTAAGCTGGCTTTGTGCACGCTCTCATCCCTGATATTCAGAGCGTCCCTGTGTATACACTATAGTAGTCAGGGACCGTTTGGTGAGCAGATTGCAACTTCACGTGCAGCCCTGACTGGAACCAGGTCTCCACAGCCATTGGTGACCAAGCAGGCTTCATTCGCCGGTGAATGCTGAAAAGTTTCCTGTGTTTAAATGGGCATCTAATGCCGAATACAATGGCTCTGCGGGTTCATTTGCCAACAAGGCCCGAGAGCCTCTGTTTCGTTTCCGGAAAATAAGTGTCTTCCATGGGAGACATTCCTCAAAACTGCACGTCACTGAATGGGGCAACAACGATTATACTGGCTGTGTCTTTGGTGTGATACCTGATTCTCTCCGTTTCTCTTCAACGTACATCATACTACACTGAGTGCATATGCCTAGCAGAGCTGTATGAAATGTTTCCTGTATAAGAATGCCAACACGATGGTGCCTCCCTGAGTGAAATGACCGATTCACTGTTACTTTCGGGAAAGCATTATTGGTTCACCTATTGTATTCTACAATGTTTTGGATTTTACCTGTTCCTCTTCAGTCCAAACCAGTTGCTCCTCCGTTGGCAAGTATGAGTAAGAGCTGACAGGCCTCGCTCCCTCGTTGTGAGTGTGTATCAGCTTGGGAAACGCCATGTCAAAGGTCTACTGCATTGGTTTTTATTTGCTGGTAGTTTTCTTCTTGCTGGGTGTACGGTGTAATAAATGATTCTCAAGGTACAGCTTGATTTATCATAGCAGAGCCATATGTCAATACTTCACATTTTGGAATGAGCATGTAAATTGAGCCACACATTGAGAAAAATGAGTGCTACACACTCACTTGTAGAAAAGCAGTGCTTGCTTTCGTTTTGAATACTATGAAGTTTTTCCCGTTGCCGTTTCCCTATGCTGCGAAATGCAGTCATTCTCCCTTTTGCCTTGCTGAATAAGCGCAGACGGCCTGTGTTAGGCTTGTTGTGAGGGTGCATCTTTCATGGGAGACCGGTCTTGAACTGTGTGCTGCACTCTTTCACGGTTATCAATGTTATTCCAACTTGGTGCATGCTCCAATACATGAGTCTCACAGTCGTCTTCTCATTTTCAGTTATGCTCTGCAGAGTTCTTCTGTTTGACCTAGGAAGATTTTAATCGGTCACGTATGGGAAAGTGCAGCTCAGTGGTGCCACCCGGTGGGCCATGGGAACTCCACAGTAGAGTAAGAATGCATGACTCGGTGAATTTACTGGGTGCATTCTGAAATCTTTCTCCTTTTCAAATGTTTGTGTTGTAGGAAATACAATTGATCCGCCAATCGCATTGAGGAAAAAGAGCTGTCTGCCTTCCTTGTGCTTGTTTTGAATGCGAATCTCCCTTGGAAAATGCTTTGTAAAAAGTGTGCTGCCCTGTCATTTACTGGCCTTGAGTCCTCTAAGGCATTGGTGCATGGTGTAGTTCCTGATTGTCACTTGTTCCCCGTCATGTATATTACGATCTCCATGGCGACTGCTTTGGCTGTGCGTCTCGTCAGCCTTTCACATTCAGGAAAGCTCAACTCCACTGAGCCACAATGCGTGATCTCAGACATTCACAGTTACTGGTGGGAAAGCGTTGTGTGTGCCCCGGGAGAATTCTTTGTTATACTTTCTTTATAGCTTTTCCTGTCCTGGGAAAACAATTGCACTGTGGATTGCTGTTGGGAAAAAGCCTCTCCTAGGCCTGCAGTGAATAGGCATCTTCCTTGGTGAAGTGTGTGCCAAATGTGTGCCGCAGTGTTATCTCATTGCTATGACTAGTATTCTTCATTGCTGCCTGCTGTAATACCTCATTCTCACTCTTTCCCCCTTTATTTGTGATCCTTCCCTTAGAGGGCCTTTGATTACGAGAGTGAAACGTGCGTGTTTCAGGATAGAACTCTGCGAAACAAAGTGCCCCAATGAGTGATATAAGTGCTCCCCAGTGACGAGCAGGAGAGCATTATTTGT
>JAPVLO010003530.1:0-21541 GCA_027257055.1 Cephalopachus bancanus | reverse complement strand
TAGACACCTTTGCCAAGGGAAAAGGGAAGGAGAGAATGGGTAAAAATGTGCAACAGGGCCTGGAACAGAAGTGGAAGAGGAGGAACATGGGAGTTCTATTCATTTAAGTGTCCACAGAGGTGCTGCTTGGTTCCAGGGACACTGAAGTGAAATAAGACCATGTCCACAACCAAGAGCAGCTCATCATCGAGGAAGGAAGATTGTGAAAATACTGCTGCCAGACAGAGGGAAGTCTCACTGAAAGTCTTCAAATATGGCCTCCCAGAGAAGGCAAAATGAGTCTTGAGGGAGAAGTAGGGATTTCCCATGCATTCAGGATGGAGCATTCCAGGAAGGAGGAACAATGCATCAGATAAAATACCAGCCCTGGGTGTTATTAGCTTTCCACTTAGGAAGGGAGGGACAGGGCAGGGAAGATCTGGACAAGGAGGCTCAGAAGGAGGCAGGTGTCTGTACCCAGAGCGTCTTGTGGTCCTGCTAAGTGCTGAAGTTTAACTGAAACTCCAAAATGGGTGTGGGGAGGAGGTAATAGGTGGTTTTAAATGATGCTGACACCTCAGACCACTCCAGTAACTCGTGGAATAAGGGTTAGAGGGGATGAGGCTACACACAGAAAATGAGTACATTCATTCGTTCAGTGAACACTCGCTGTCAGCACACTTTACCAGATGGAGTTCTGTGTGATGTATGTGATTGAGACCAGAAATGTGGGCTGAAGGGTAACTGAGACTTGAATTCTATGGAGAGTAACTGAGGTCAAGTCCCACAGGTGACTCAGACAATGATACAGTCTGATCTACTTTTCCAAAGTCCACTCTGGATGCCTCGAGGAGGATAAATGGGTGGGGTAGGGGTTGGGAGGAGGTTAAGGATTAAAGAGATGCTTAAGGCAGGGCAAGTGAGTGAGACCCCAAGTCTTCTGTGTGGGGTGACCAGATGAAAGGTGGTGCTGATACACAGGGGGAAGAGGAGAGCCAGAACCCTCAGACCGCAGAACTACCTGAGCTCCAAATGTTCCTCATCTTCAAAAGACACCACTCACCTTGTGAACAGAATTTTTCAAGGACTACTGTTATGTTTTTCTGGTCAACCTGGTTGCTGACCACACAGGTGAGGCTGGCATTGTACCTACTTATGGGCAGTCTCACAGCCAGGGACCAGGGATTGGGGACAGGTCAGACAGGTCCTGGTGTCCTTCTCTCCTCCAGCTCTCTGGGAAGACCCTGGTTTCTCCAGGACACATTCAGGTCCTCTTTGACCCCTAAGACCTTGCACTCCATGGTGACATTGCACCAGCCTGGTGTGATGGATGTTGACTTGGCCAGGGTCTTTGGATGGGGCACAGGCTCTGTGGCAGGAGAGAACAAAAGAAAGGAATCTCACAGGTGTGGGAGCATGAAACATTCTCATCATTTTCTCACTGAAGTTGTGCCATGCTCCCTATTAGAAAAGTGGGAGTATTTTACAGATACATCACAATTTCTCCAAACTAAACACTGAGCAGGTGACAGCATGAAGGGGAGCCCCTGAGTTCAGCTCCCTGAGTTTTTTTCATTGAACAAATCTTAAAAGTCTCCAAAAGGAAATAAGGTCTGACCTCTCCTTTCCCAAAGCCTATTATATTTTTAAAATGAGGGCATTCCTGGGAGAAATAGAAGTCTGGGACAGAAGATCTTGTCCCTGCCCTGGTTTCTTCCCTGTGTCTTAGCAGAGGTGGTGCCTGGGACGGTACAACTTAGGTGGGGCAGGGCATCAGAATAGCTCTGAATAGCCAGAGAGAGGACCATGCTCCCCAAAGTAGACAAATTTGAGAGAGACACAGTGGTAGCGACTAGGACTGGCAACTCTTAGTGTTGTTAGGACATGACACTGAACCTAGGGTGAAGACTGGAAGTGAAGAGACAGGTTCATGGGCAGGTACTAGAAGTCATGGGTCCCAAAGCTGTACAAGCTGCTCTCTCCATGGCAGGAAATTCCTTGTGCAGGGAGGAATTGTAGGAAGGAAAGTGTTGGCTAAAGAGGTTTCCTAAGAAGCATTGCAATGTAAATGCCTACATCTATGGAGGCTTTGAGGGCTGGATTGTGGAGGCTTGAGTGAGTGAGGCTGGACTGGGGCTGGGGCTGAGTGGGAGGAGAAGGATGGCCAGACTGGATACACTGAGATTTCCTAGAGTGTTGGGAAGAATAGTGGCTCCGAACATGTCCACATTCTAATCCTAGGAAATTGGGAAGAGCTTAGGTTAAGTGGTAAGGAGAATTCAGCAGGCAGATAAGATGGAGGTTTCTAATCAGGCATCAACTGAGAGATCAATCTCGATTATGGGGTGAGCTTGGTGTAAACATCAGGCTCCTTATCAGTAAAGGTGGAGAGAGGGCATTGAGAGGGATGTGATATGAGAAGGACTCGGTCCACTTTTGTTGGCTCTAAAGATGGAGGAAAGTGGCCACAAGCCAAGGGATGCTGGGCACCCAAGCAGCCCGGAGCAGGTGCAGAGGAAAGAAAAGATTCTTCCCTGGAGCCTCCAGAAAGAACTCTCCAGACAACACTTTCATTATTGCCTAGAGGAACCTGTGTCAGACCTATGAATGAACAGCATAATGAGGCAAAAAATGTGTGTTGTTTCAAACTGCTAATTTGTGGTAATTTGTGATGCCAATAATATAAAATGACTACACAAGTTAAGTAACATCATTTGACTAAAGGACAATTAACATTCTTAGAAATATTACTATTTTGCCCAATTTCCATCTGCTCTTTACAAAACAATGAAGTGATTTTTTCCGTGGTGTATCTGCTCTCTGTCTGTGCTGACCTCACTTGTCCCATTTCAGGATTGAAAATAGAGTTTGAAGGCTGGAGTCTGAATGGGGTTCTGCAATTTGAGGACAATGGGACACTCTAGGCACAGAGGAAGAATACAAGTTAAGGGATAGAGGGGAGGGTATTACTAATCACAGACGGTGAGGTAGAACACCTGGATTAAGTTTCTTTGTCCACTTAAGGTTCCTTGAGCCCGGTACTGTCCACTGTCTCAGCTGTTAGGTTCTCAATCATCAGGGACGTCCTGTTGGGCACATGGACCCTCTGCTGGAACTTGTCCTATAGGCTGACCCAGGTTAGAGGCTTGGGTGCCCTATAAATCTGCAGCATGACTTTGAAGTTTGACTCGGGGCCAAAGTTCCACATGACCTTCTCCATGTCATCTCCTGGAGTTACTCCTGACTGATTGGTCACAGAAAACAAGACAGAATCTCCTCGGATTTTCTTCAGAGTAACATGCATTCTAGAATCCTTTATTACAGAGCCCTGTGCTCCAGAACACTGGACCACGGTGCTGTAGACACCTAAGGAATTTGAAGTAAGAAATGTATGTGTTTTCACATTGAGAATATGTGAAAGAACCACAGAAAATTTTGCTTTAATGAAATATATCCAAAATTCTCCTTTGATTCTAGGAATGAACCTGGCACAACTAATTTGAAGCATATCTTTGATCAAGTCCTGGTTCTAATGAAGGATGACCCTGGATGGTTTACTCAACCTGCTTAAGCTCCAGTTTCCTTCCCTGCCCCATGATGAGAGCATGAATCACATGAGATCATGGGTCAGAAGCCCCTGCATGTCTTGCACATGCTAAGTGCACAAAGGTAGGAAGCAGCTGCTGAAGGGGCTCCCAAAGGTGCTTCCCTCCTCCTGCCCACACCTGTGTCATTTCTTCTCCTGGAGGGTAGGCTGAACCTAGTAACTTGCTTTTAGCAAGCAAAATACAGCAAGTATTTGGGTATCATGTAGGGTACCAGGTTCTAGAACTGACAGCAGCCTCTGGCCAACTCCCTCACTTCAGTTTGTGAAAGCATGTGCCACAGATATTTCTTTTTTTTGAGTTGGAGTTTCATTCTGCCACCCAGACTGGAGTGCAGTGGCACACTCCTGGCCACCGCAGCGTCAACTTGCTATGCTCCAGCTATTCTTCCGCCTCAGCCCTCCAAGTAGCCAGAACTACAGGCACGCTACCACGCCTGGCTAGTTTTTGATGTATTGTAAAGACAAGGTCTTGACAAGTTGCACAGGTGGGTCTCAAACCCGCGGATTCAGGCAATCCACTTGCTTCGGCCTCCCAAAGTGCTGGGATTACAGGCTGAGTCACCAAGCCTGGCCGCCACAGGTATTTCACACCTGCATCCTGACCCCAGAAACTGTGGGATTGTGCATGGTGTGTGTTAAGGCACTGAGTTCTGGAGTACATGCCTCACAACAACAGACAACTAAGGCAATAATAATGGTTACTTTGCTTTGCCTAAGATCTCACCAGGAGAGTAGGCACAACTCGACAAGCCTGAAGTCACAAGGACTGCAGGAGAGACACACGTTCAGTTCCCAGGGCAGCCGCCTCACAGACCCAGAAGTTTGGGCCACCTGTCTTCCCTGGCAGTGAGCTCTCCACTTCATTCCAGCACCTAAATGGCCACCACACCACACACAACTTCCACATGAAGGCACTTTTAAGTATCTTAGAATCCAAAAGGGCTAGTTTCTTCTTTCCTCCAAAATGCAACCTACTCTCACTATATTTTCATAACCAGAAAAGAACATTGGGAAAAAATATTGAAGACCTCTTTTTCCCCCCGCAAGTCTTTTTTTAATGCATATGTAAGGTGGTCTTTTTTTTATCGATATTTTTTATTTTGATATTGTGAGGTACAGTTAAGGGTTAGGTATACAAATATGCTTCATTCAGGCTCCCTTGTTGATAACTGGTGTCTTCCCATCTCTGGACAGATGTTTACTACCATTAGTCCCACCCCCCCATAGATTCCCAACACTCAGTCATTTTCTTATAGTAGTGCATTGGATGATCAAAGTCCACTATATGACTGAGAATATGTGGTACTCAAATCTTTGTTTCTGTGAGAGGTCACTTTGTATTATATACTCTAGCTCCATCCAGGTTGCTGCAAAATTCATGATTTTGTTCTTTTTTATGGCTGCATAGTATTCCATCGTGTATATGTACCACATTTTTTTTTATCCAGTATTCTTTTGATGGACTTGTGGTTGGTTCCAGGTTCTAGCTATTGTGAACAATGCTGCAATGAACATTTGTGTGCAGGTATCTTTTTTATAGAGTGACTTGAGTTCTTCAGGGTATATTCCCAGTAGGGGGATTGCAGGGTCATATAGGAGGTTGATGTTTAGAGCTTTTAGGAATCGCCACACTGCTTTCCACAAAGGTTGCACTAGTTTACACTCCCACCAGCAGTGTAGAAGTGTTCCCTTTTTGCCACACCCTCTCCAGCAGCTGTTATTTTTTGAGTTGTTGATAATTGCCATTCTGATTGCATTAGGTGGTATCTCAGTGTGGTTTTGACTTGCAGCTCCCTGATGATTAATGAGGTTGAGCATTTCTTCATGTGTCTGTTGGCTGCTCAGATATCTTCCTTTGTGATGTGTCTGTTCACATCTTTTGCCTACTTTACAATGGGGTTGTTTGTTTGTTCTTTTTTTTTCAGCACGTTTGAGTTCCTTGTAGATCCAGGATGTTAAGCCTTTGTCAGACCTGGAGTTAGCAAATACTTTTTCCCAGTCTGTAGGCTGTCTCACTACTCTCTTGATGGTTTCTTTGGCTTTGCAGAAGCTTGTCAGTTTAATGAGGTCCCACTTGTCTATATTATCCCTTATGGCCAGTGGGTTTTGAGTTTTGTCCAGGAATTGGATGCCAGTTCCTATTTCCATGACGATATTTCCTTCATTTTCTAAGGTTCTTATAGTTTGAGGTTTTATATTTAGGTCCCTGATCCATTTGGAGTTAATTTTTGTGTATGGGGATAGATAGGGGTCCTCTTTCAATCTTCTGCGTGTGGTCAGCAGTTTTCCCAGACCATTTACTGAATAGGTTCTCCTCTCCCCAATGATAGGTGGTGGAGGCTTTGTTGAAGATGAGTTGGTTGAGAAATTGAGAACTTGCCTCTGGAATCTCAACTCAATTCCATTGGTCTACATGCCTGTTCCTATACCAATGCCAAGCTGTTTTGATGATTGCAACTTTATAGTAAAGTTTGAAATCTGGTAATGTGATACGGCCTGCTTTGTTGTTTTTTTTTTTTTTTTTTTTGCTGAGGATTGTTTTGGCTATTCTTGGTTGTTTGTGTTTCCATATGAATTCCTGTGTTGTTTTCTCTAGGTCTGAGAAGAATGTTGCTGGTAATTTGACAGGTATTGCATTGAATCTGTAGATTGCCTTAGGTAAGATGGACATCTTCACAATGTTGATACTTCCAATCCAAGAGCATGGGATATTTTTCCACTGGTTTGTGTCATCTTTCAATTCTTTGAGCAGTGTTTTGTAGTTTTCATTGTAAAGATCTTTCACGTCTCTGGTTAGGAAGATGCCAAGGTATTTCATTTTTTTTGTGGCTATTGTGAATGGAACTGTGCTTCTTATTTGGGTTTCTGTTTGTTTATTATTGGTATAAAAATGCAATTGTCTTTTGCACATTTATTTTATATCCTGAGACTTTGCAGAAGGGCTTTATCAGTGTAAGGAGGTTTTTGACAGATTCTCTTGGATTTTCCAGGTATACGATCATGTCATCTGCAAAGAGAGATAATTTGACTTCCTGATTTCCTATTTGGATAGCCCTGATTGCCTTGTGTTCTCTGATCCCTCTAGCCAGGACTGCCAATACTATATTGAACAGGAGGGGTGAGAGTGGGCATCCTTGTCTTGTTCCAGTTTTCAGGGGAAATGTTTCCAATTTTTGCCCATTTAGGAGTATGCTGACTGTGGGTTTCTCGTAGATGGCTTTTACTACTTTGAGGTATGTTCCCTGTATGCCTAAATGTTCGAGGGTTTTTATCAAGAAGGCGTGCTGGATTTTATCAAAAGCTTTTTCTGCATCTAATGATATAATCATGTGGTTTTTGTTTTGACCTCTGTTGATGTATTTAATTACATTTATTGTTTTGCGAATGTTGAACCAGACTTGCGTCCCAGGGATGAAGCCTACTTGGTCATAATGGATGATTTTTGAGATGTGTTGCTGAATCTGGTTTGCTAGGATCTTGGTGAGAATTTTAGCGTCTATGTTCATCAAAGATATTGGCCTGTAGTTCTCTTTTTTTGTTGGATCTTTACCTGGCTTGGGTATCAATATGATGTTAGCTTCATAAAATGATTTGGGGAGGGTTCCATCTTTCTCAATTGCCTGAAATAGCTTCAGTAGGATTGGAATCAGTTCCTCCTTCAATGTCTTGTAGAATTCTGCTGGAAAGCCATCTGGTCCGGGGCTTTTTTTTTTGTAGGTAGTTTTCTTATTACATAGTCAATTTCCTTGATTGTTATTGGTCTATTTAGGGTCTCAATTTCTTCTTGTTTCAACCTAAGCAGGTTGTGTAATGACAGAAAGTCCTCCATTTCCTTGAGGTTTTCAAGTTTGTTTCCATACAAGTGTACATAGTAGTCTCTAATGATCTTTTGTATTTCTTCAGAGTCAGATGTGACTTCATCATTTGTGTTTCTGATTGTGCTTATTTGTGTTTTTTCTTTCTTTTTTTTTTTGGTCAGTCTAGCTAGGGGACCATCAATCTTTTTTATCCTTTCAAAGAACCAGCTTTTTGTTTCATTGATTTTTTTGTATTGTCTTTTTGTCTTCTGTGTCCTGGATTTGGGCTTTTATTTTGCTGATCTGGATTCTTGTGCTGAACTTAGGGTTTTTGTGATCTTGCTTTTCCAGCTTCCTTAGGTGACTTGTTAGGCTATTAATTTGTGCTCTTTCCATTTTCTTCATGTGTGTTTGTAGGGTTATAAATTCCCCTCTTACTACAGCTTTTAAGACGTCCCAGAGATTTTGGTAAGATGTTTCCTCATTTTCATTTGTTTCCAGGTATCTTTTGATCTCTGTTTTGATTTCATTATTGATCCAGAAGTTGTTTAGCATCTTGCTGTTTAGTGTCCATGTGTTTGTGGGTTTTGGGTGGACCTTTTTGGTGTCAATGTTTATTTTTATTCCACTGTGGTCCGAGAAGGTGCATGGCAGAATTTCTGTCTTTTTATATTTGCTTATGGTTGATTTATGGCAGAGTATGTGGTCAATCTTGGAATATGTCCCATGCGGTGATGAGTAGAATGTGTATTCTCTGGTCTTTGGATGCAGTATTCTGTAGGTATCAATTAAGTCCATTTGGTCCAGAGTCACATTGAGGTTCCGAATCTTGTTGATTTTTTGTCCCAATGATCTGTCAAGCATTGTGAGTGGGGTATTAAAGTTCTCAGTTATGATTATGTTAGAGTCAATAGCTTTCTTTAGTTTTCCTAGGAGTTGCTTTGTAAAAGTTGGAGCACCTATGTTAGGTGCATATATGTTTAGGATAGATATTTCTTGTTGATGGAGTGAGCCTTTTATCATTATGTAGTGGCCCTCTGTATCTTTTTAAATTCTTGATAGCTTAAATGGTATTTTGTCTGAAATTAGGATCACAACTCCTCCTTTCTTTTGTGTTCCATTCGCCTGGAAATTTCTTTCCCATCCTCTTACTTTGAGTCTGTTTTTGTCCTTTCTAGTGAGATGGGTCTCTTGAAGGTGGTATATTGTTGCCTGGTGATATTTTATCCATTTTGCCATTCTATGTGTTTTCAGTGGCGCATTTATTCCATTCACATTCAGGCTAATTATTGAAATGTGAGAGTTCATCCCTAACATACAGTTCTTTTGTAGTTGTTCTTTCACTTGGTTTATTGTCTTTCTTTTGTTTTGGGGGTTGGTTCATATGTATTTTATTCTTTTTCCTGTACTCTTGTGAAAAATGTTGCTCTTTTTCCCCCCTTTTCTTCTGTGTTTACTTTCTTAAGTGTTTCATGTAGAGGTGGTTTGGTGGCAGCATAAGTTCTTAGGGATTGGATATCTGGGAAAGATTTTAATTCTCCCTTGCTGATGAAGCTTAGCTTGGCCGGGTAGGTTATTCTTGGTTGAAATTGTTTATCTTTTAGGACTTTGAAGATAGGGCTCCAAACTCTCCTAACCTGCATGGTTTCTTTAGATAAATCTGCTGCTATTCTAATTGGTTTTCCATGGTAGGTAATCTGACCTTTTTCTCTTGCTGCCTTTAGGATGTTTTCTTGTATGCTTACTTTGTTTAGGTGAATTATTATGTGTCTAGGATTTGGTTTTCTCATTTGTTGTCTTGCAGGGGTTCTGTGGATCTCTTGTGTTTGAGTTTTTGCATCATTGATTATATAAGGGAAGTTTTCTTGAATGATCTCATGGAAGGTTTGTTCCAATGTGGTCTCTGTCTCTTTTTCTGCCTCAGGCAGACCCATTACTCTTAGTTTAGGCCTCTTGAGGTAATCGCTCATCTCTTGAAGGTTTTTTTCTGTCTTTTTGAGCTTGTTTTCTGTGTTTTTGAGAGTTTGGGTTATTTCTATATTTTGGTCCTCAAGCTCTGAGATTCTTTCTTCTGCTTGGGTAATTCTGCTTTCCATGCTTATCAGTTTATTATTTATTTCATTCCTAGTGTTCTTTTTACTGTTATCTCAGATATCAGTGCCTTTCTAGTTTCTTCTTGAGTCTCCTCAATTCTTTTCAATCTCTCCATTAATATCTTGATGTCTAGGGTTGTATTTTGAGACCATTCAGTTGTTTGCATTCCAAAGTCAGTTTTCTCAGAGTCTGCCCTCCCAGGAGTCTGGGAAGGACCCATATTCTTCTTTTGGTTTTTCTTCATTTGTGTAGATCTTTCTCTCTGGTCCCCTAGTGGATCAAGTTCCTGAGATCTAATCTCCAGCCTCTCTCCTCTGTTTCTGTTGCAGGTAGTTAGCTTGTTGCTTGGAAGGTCTGTGACGCTACTCTGTATTCAGTGTAGGGGAGGGGCTTTTTCTCCTGTTAATGACGTCACTGTGGGAACCGAGGTGGAGGCTCTGCTAGGTGGGCTGAGCTATGCGATGTAAATATGCCTTGAAAATGGCGGAGGTAGTGGTTTTACTTTCACTTTTAGGGGCCTGCTGTGGGTCTCTAGGCTGGACCAGCTGCACAGCTGGGTGCTGGATCTGGGGTGCCTCCAGCCAGCTGGGGTGGAGGATAGGGTCCAACGTTTCCTCCTCTGGAGCTGGAAGCCTGCGATCGGCACCTTACACCAGCTCGGGGTTCTGCCCCCTTGCACAGGCTTGTGGTCATGCACCTGAATGCCTCAGCCAGGGTGGGCCCGGGGCTTCCGATCTCCAGAGTTACAGAGGGCAGGTGGTGGCTCTGGGTCCCTCCCAGGGCACTTTAGCCAGAAATGGGACCGGTATCTCTAAGGGGCGGGTGCTCAGAGCCTCCCTGTGCGACCAGCAGCTTCGCTCTGGGTGCTGGTCACAACGGGTGATGGAGCTGAGGTCCGGGATTTGGAATTCCCCAGCCGGCCGGAATCACATAAAGTGGAGGAGCTGCCATCTGGCGGCAATGTCTGGCCCCATGTGGGACCAAAAGTCCCCAAGCCTTGTACCAGTGTAGCAGGAGGTGGGCGGGGGGGGGTGCAGGAAGAAAAGTAATAGTTTTTTGGGAAACTCACGTTCGGAGAATCTCAGGGATCCATCTATGCGGTGGCCATTTTGCTTCTCTCCTGAGGACCTCTTTTAAGGTAGTATTTGATTTTTCATTGACTTAAAGGTATATCTGTCAATATTTATTTATAAGGAGGAAAAAACACAAATTTAGTCTCCATTTGGACATCCCAGGATACATGTGAGTTTGCAGATATATTTATTAGAATTCTCCAGTTAGGAGAGCATGAGAAAGAGGAGTGACAGGAACATTGCAATTAATTGAATTGTGCCTCCAGGAAAGATGTATTGAAGTCCTGAACCCAGTACCTTGGAAAGTAACCTTATTTGTAAAATAGGGTCTTTGCAGATACATCAAGTTAAGATGAGGTCATGAAGGTGGACCGACATCTAATATGGCCAATGTCCTTAAGAAAAAGGGAAATTTAAACACAAACACTGATAGGCACAGAGAGAAGATCATGAGAAGAGACAGAAAAAAACACACATGAAAATGCAGCACTGGATTGATGCAGTTACAAGACAAGGAACACCACAAACTGCCAGCAAACACTAGAAGCTAGAAAGGGACAAGGCAGGATTCCCATTACAGACTGAATAAGTATGTTCCTCCAAAATTTATATGTTTAAGCCATTATACACAGTGTGGCTGTGTTTGGAGATGAGACTTCTGGTGAAGTAAGGTTAAATGAGAACATAAGTGTGGGTTCCTGATCCAGTAGGATTAACATCCTTATAATAAGAGTCACCAAAGGGTGAGTGAGTGAATTCTTTTCATACACATATGTTGAGGAAAGACCATGTGAGAACGTAGAAGCAGCTTTTTGAAAACCCAAAAAAGAGCCCTCACAAGAAATGTAATTGTCCTTAACCTAACATTTGGACTTCTAGCCTCCAGAACTCCAGTACTTTCAGTTAGGATTCAAGATGGTCACCTATGAGCAACTGACTGACACCTCTTTCACAGAGCAAACCAAGGAAGAGAGCACCAGCAGTAGAGATCATTAACAGTCAGAGATCCTCAGCAGTCACAGAGCGCTGAGATGGCTAATGTACCCCAAAGCCTGCAGAGGACTATTAGGACGTGCAGAAAGGAGGAAGGAGAGAGACCAGATAGCTGGCTTTGGATCCAGGAAGCCCCATTCCTGCCTGGATCTTGTCAGAAACAGAAAGCAGCCTCTGGATGCAGGATATGGTTAATGCAGGATATTAGGACTCAGAGCTTGCCAGTGCCATGGGCTTGGAAGGCCCACACAAGTCACATGGGACTCCAGTCCCACATGGGAAACAGCTTGGATACAACAGAGCTTCCAGAGCCCATGTGGAACTGGGAGCCCATTTAAGCTCTCAAGGCCTATGGCCAAAACATTCCTGATAACTCAATCCTTGTAGGCAGGGCTTGGAAGTCAGCTCCCAGGCCAGGAAAGAACCCTGGCCCAGATGTCATCATTTGCCCCAGGGTCAGGTTACACCACTGCAGGCAACTACTAGATGAGGCAAGCTGCAGGGAGAGCTCCTGTTGCTGAAAGAACTTTGTAGTTCTGAACACAGTCAGCCTCTAGCAAGGGAAGGGAAGTCAGGAGCATCCCTATCATCCTGGAAACCTCTTTCTCCTCCATGGATCCTTCTGGGCAGCAGACAGCTCTACCATTCCTGTACTCCTGCCACAGCAGTCAGGGGGTCCATCACTATTCCTGATCCCCACTGAGTGCTCAAAGCTGGGAACTGAAACACCAAGCAGCCATTTCTGGCTAGTGGGAAAAACATAGCTCCTGAAAGATACTTGAGTTTTGAGGCCGGGCAGCCTTTGACCAGAGAAGGGAAGCCAGGGGCGATGGAAGGAGCTATCATTATGGCAGCCACACTCCCTGTGTGAACTCTTGTACAACAGAAAGCACTCCAATATCCCTGCAGAATTACCACGGTGACCAGGGGATTCACTTCCCACTGATGTAGCCAATTGTTTCCATGGAGGGGAGCTGAAGAGTGGTTCAGTCTGACCTGACTGGAGTCTTATCTTTAACATTTTTGAAGAAAAGCAATTGCAGCTAACAATTCCCTACCCCACCAAGCTAAGCTTCACTAATGAAAAAAATTAAAATCCTTCCCAGACATTCCTAAGAGAATATGCCACCTCCAGACCAGTCCTTCAGGAGATGCTTAAGAAAGTTATAGGTCGGGTTCGGTGGCTCACCCTGTAATCCTGGCATTTTGGGAGGACGAGGTTAGTGGATTTCCTGAGCCCATGGGTTCAAGACCAGTCCGGGCAACTTGATGAGACCTTGTCTCTAAAAAAAGCCATGCATGGTAGCACACAGCTGTAGTTTCAGCTACTCAGAAGGCTGAAGCAGAAGGATCGCTGGAGTCCAGAAGACTGACTCTGGGGTGGCCATGAGTGTGCATGCCACTGCACTCCAGCCTGGGCGAAGGAGTGAGACTCCAACTAAAAAAAAAAGAAAGAAGGAAAGTTAAAAGTACTGGAATGAAGGAACAGTTCCACCCATCCCAAAAGCACAAAAAAGCATAGAGTTCACCAACCATACAAATCAACCCCAAGAACTAAAAAGCAAAGCAGTCTCTTAAGAGCAATATGACAGGAATAAAACCTCACATATCAATAATTAACTTAAACATGAATAGTCTTAATGTGCCACTCAAAAGGCATAGAGTGGCAAATTGGATAAAGAAACATGATTCAACTGTAAGCTGCCTTTAGGAAACCCATCTCCCTGCAAATGAAACCCACAGAATCAAGGTAAAGGGATGAAGAAAGATCTTTCAAACAAAAAAGAGCAAAAGTAGCTATTCTTATATCAGACAAAACAGACTTTTAAACCAATAAAGGTTAAAAAGGATACTACATAAGGATAAAGGTGTCAGTCCACCAGCAAGAAATATCTACCTCGAATATACACACCCAACATAGGATCACCCAGATTTATAAAACAATTGCTAACAAACAGTCATATCATTATAGTAGGAGGCTTTAATACTCCACTGACAGCAATAGATAGATCATCAATGCAAAAACTACCAAAAAAAATCCAGAAGCTTTTTCTTTTGCTGCAAAAAGCTTTTATTTTCACTTGGTCTAGGGCTTGGGAGAAGGATCCAGGGTGGTTAAAAAGCTGCCCAGTAGCTGGAGGGAGAAGCAGAAGCCCTGATATTTTGAGAGCCCTCCCAGGCCCCTAGAGGCTGCTGACTCCTAATCATGCTTCAGGGTGAGCCCTTTGAAGAAATACTCATCCAGTCCAGGCTCAGGCCAGCCAGCCTGAGAAGGTTGGTCAGGTGGTTGCCCATTTCTTGATGAGTTTCACTTCTTTATCTAGGAACTGGTTCTCCAGGAAGTCACAGACATGGGGGTCTGTGTGGACAGACCCCAGGGCATGAAAGTCCGAAAGGGTTTGTTTCAGTTTCTTCTTCAAGGCCATGGCAGCTTCCATGGCATCCAGGGTTTTTATACCCCTCATCTTGAGAGGGCTTCTGGATATCCTGGAAGAGGTCCCAGGCACCACGCTGGTTTTGCATCTTCAAGAGATGGCTCAGTGCCCTCGTGCTTCTCCTCCACCAATTGGTGGAGGGAGTGGCCCTTGCCTTACTTAGCCACATCATTGTGGTTGAAATAGAAGCCAAGGTGGGGTTCAGTGTTGTAGCCTGTAATCCCAGCACTCTGGGAGGCCAAAGCGAATGAATTGCCTAAGCCCACAGGATCAAGACGCCTGGGCAACTTGGCGAGACCTCATCTCTACAATAAATAAAAAAATTAGCCTGGCATAGTAGCACGTGCCTGTAGATCTGGCTGCTAGGGAGACTGAGGCGAAAGGATCACCAGGGCCCAGCAGTTTGACGCTGAGGTGGCCGTGAGTGTACCACTGCACTTCTGCCTGGGCGACAGAGTGAGACTCCAACTCAACAACAACAACAAAAAAAAGGAAAGAAAGAAAAGAAAAGAAATAGAAGCCCAGGTAGGTGTAGGAGGCCCACAGATGCAAATTGACCATGTGGTTGACAGCTGCCTCCTCCCCGGTCTAATAATTCAGGCAAACTTGGGAGCTAGTGGTTGGTCAGCAAGATGGAGCTAACCACAAAAATGGTGGTTGCTGGTCCCAGAAACAGGTGATGGCCGAGAAGGTGGTCTCAGTGGTTTCAAGTGGTGAAGAGATGAGAGGGCAGTGGGAGGCTGGAAGATAGGGAGACCCTGGGCCTGTTCCATCCAAACACTATTGAAGCAAGATACAGATTGTGGGACCGTCAAAGGAGCTGCCAAAACCCAAGAATCTTAACACAACCAACTGGTCCTAATAGACATCTACAGAATATGTCACCCAACAACTCTAGAATATACATTCTTCTCGTCAGTGCATGGAACATTCTCCAAGATAGAACACAATCTTGGGCATAATTCAAGTGTGAACAAATTTCTTTTCTTTTTTTTAATTTTTAAGATGTGGACCAACCGTAATGTCTGTTGAAACTGTACTCGATAAAAAAATGTGGTACATATACATGATAGAATATTATGCAACTATAAAGAAGAACAAAATTATAGACTTATCTGAAACTTGGATAGATTTAGAGTCTATAATAATCAGTGATTTATCACAAAAACAAAGAACTGAGTACAATGTGCTCTCACTCATAAGAAAACCCTGAACGTTTACCATAATACTATAAGAAAGGGATTGGCTATAGCCTGAAACTGTCATGGGAGGGGGGGCACTTACCATTAGTAAGGGTATCTGATCTCGAACCAGGCAAACATTGATAAGGGTATTCAATCTTAAACCAGGCAAAGTGGGGGCCAATGGGAGTCCCAAATTTTACCTCTACAATCAACACTTGTATACCTGATTCTGAATCATGCCCCACAATTTTAAAATTAAAAAAAAGATGTGGGGTACAATTCAGGGTTAGGTACATATGTGATCATTATTAAGATAGTTTGGGCCACCCTTTGGTCCCCACTTTGCCTGGTTTGAGATTGAATACCCTTATTGATACTATGTGCCACCCCCCCAACAGTGTCCCAATACTTCCATACCCTTTCTTAAAGTATTATGATAAATGTTTAGGGTCCACTTATAAGTGAGGACATGGAGTACTCAAATCTTTGTTTCTGCAATAGATCACTGAGTATTATAGACTCTAAATCCATCCATGTTGCTGTGAAGTCCAAAATTTTCTTTTTCTCTATGCTGCATAATATTCCATTTTGGATATCACCACATTTTCTTTATTCAGTCCATTTTTGATGAACAGCATGGTTGGTTCCATGTTTCTGCTATTGTGAATAAATCTGCGATAAACATGCATGTGCAGGTGTCTTTTTCGTAGAGTGATTTGAGTTCCTTTGGGTATATTCCCAGTAGGGGGATTGCTGGGTCATAAGGAAAGTCAATTTTTAGATTTTTTAGGAATGACCATACTATTTTCAACAGAGGTAGTATAAATTTACACTCTCACCTACAATGTAGAAGTGATCCTTTTTCTCCACATCCTTGCCAGCATCTGTTGTTTTTGGAGTTATTAATGATTGTCATCCTGACTGGAGTTAGGTAATATCACAGTGTTGTTTAAATTTGCATTTCTTTGTAATTAGTGAGGCTAAGAAATTTTTCATGTATCTGTTGGTTGCTCATATGTCTTTTTCTGATAATTGTCTCTTCATATCTTTTGCCCAGTTTTTTTTTTTTGAGTTGGAGTCTCATTATGTCACCCAGACTGGAGTTCAGTGGTGTGTTCACAACCACCATAACCTCGACCTGCTGGGCTCAGGCGATCCATCTGCCTCAGCTTTCCAAGTAACTGGAACTATAGTCGTGTGCTACAACATCCAGCAAATTTTTTGATTTATTGTAGAGACAAGATCTCACCAAATTGCCCAGACTGGTCTCAAAGCCCTGAGCTCAGGCAGTCTTCTCCCCTCAGCCTAACAAAGTGCTGGAATTACAGGCTTGAGCCATTGCACCTGACCTTTTAGCCCACTGTAATAAGGCTGTTTTTTTTTTTCTTTTCAGCATGTTTGAGTTCCTTGTAGATCCTAGATGTTAGACCTATGTCACATATACAGTTAGCTAATATTATTTTGTCATTTGGTGGGTTGTCTCCCTATTCTCTTGATGGGTTCTTTTGCTTAGCAGCAGTCTGATGAGGTTACATTTTTCTATCTTCTTTTATGGCATTAGTGTTTGGAGAATTGGTCAAGAATTGGTTGCTACTCCAATATGCCTAAGAGTGTTTTCTACATTTTCTTTTAGGATTCTTATAGTTTGAGGTCTTAAGTTTAGGTCTTTGAACCATTTATAGTTGATTTTTGTGTATGGTGCTAGGTAGGGGTCTTGTTTCAATCTTCTGCATGTGGCCAGCCAGTTTTCCGAGCACCGTTTGCTGCAGAGGCTCTCCTCTCCCCAGTGGTTGTTGGTGGAGGTTTTGTTAAAGATGAGTTGATTGAGAAATTGAGGATTTGGTTCTGAAATGTCTACTCTGTTCCATTGGTCTATATGTCTGCTCTTGTCCCAAATCCAAGCTGTTTTGATTTTTGTAATCTTACAGTAGAGTTTAAAGTTTGGAAGTGTGATACCTCCTGCTTTGTTTCACGGTTTTGGTTAGTATTGCTTTGGTTTGTATTGTTTTGGTTATCTATGGTCTTTTATAGTTCCACATGAATTTCTGTATAGTCAGAAATTTGCTCTGTGAGCAATTTTTAAAAGGTCAAGAATGAAACAAGACCCCTACCTATCATAATACACAAAAATTAACTCTAAATAAATCAAAGACTAAAATGCAAAACCTCAAACATTAAGAATCTTAGTAAATGCAGGAGACACCCTTGTGGAAATCAGAGTAGACAATCCCTGATGAAAACCCCACATGTCTATACCATAAGAGACAAGATAAACAAGTGGGACCCCATCAAACTGAAAAACTTCTGCAAAGGAAACTAAACCATCAACAGAATAAGGAGGTAACCCACCAAATGGAAAAAAAAATGTCAACTGTATGTCTGACAATTGCCTAACATTCAGAATCTGCAAGGAACTCAAGCATGCTGAAGTAAGAACACAAAAAACAGAAAACAAAAAACCCAACCCAATTAAAAAGTGGGCAAAAGACATGAATAGACACTTCTCAATAGAAGACATACAGGCTGTCAACAGACACAAGAAAAAGTGCTCAGCCTCACTAATCATCAGAGAAATGCAAGTCAAAAACCACACTGAGATACCACTTAGCCCCAGTAAGAATGGTCATCATAAATAAAACAAAATCTACAGGTGTCGGTGAGGATGTGAAAAAAAGGGAACGCTTCTACACTGGTTGTGGGAATATAAACTTGTTCAACCTCTATGGAAAAAATGTGGCAATTCCTAAAAGAATTAGAAATTGACATTTTATATGACCCAGCAATCCCCCTCATGGGAATATAGTCAGAGGAACTCAAATCATTCTGCCAAAAGAATACCTGCACATAAATATTTATTGTAGCACTATTCACAATAGTAAAAACATGCTCTTTGCTGCCTATCAAAACTATACTAGATTAAAAAAACGTGGCACATATACATGATGGAATATTATGCAGTCACAAAGAAGGACAAATATGGACTTATCAGCAACTTGGATGGATTTTGAGTCTATAATACTCAGTGATCTATAACAGAAATTAAGAACTGAGTACTACATGTTCTCACTCATAAACAGACTCTGAACATTTCCCATACAATAAGAGAGGCATTGGCAGTAGTGGGATACTGCCAGGGAAGTCCTGAGGGGCATCTATCATTAGTAAGTGTATCAGATCTCAAAGCAGGTAAAGTAGAAGCCAAAGGCAAGTCCAAACTTTTCCTGTACGATGACCACTTGTATACTTAATCTCAAATTGTATACCATATCTTAAAAATAAATAAATAAGTAAATAGACAAATAAATAAATAATACCAAGCATCTTCTTAGACCATAGTGAAATAAAATAAATATATTCACCAACAGATTCCCCCAAACACATTAACACAAACAAATTAAAACACAGCCTTGACCTGCTGGGCTCAGACGATCCTTTCTCCTCAGCCTTCCAACTAGCTGTAACTACATGTGTGTGCTACCACACCTGGCTTATCATTTGATTTATTGTAGAGACAAGGTCTACCAAGATACCCAAGGTGGTCTCAAGCCCCTGAACTCAGGCAATCCTCACCTCAGTATCCCGAAGTGCTGGGATTAGACTTGAGTCACCACGCCCGGCCTGCTTATTTGTTTTATATGTTGCCTAAAAAGATAGCTCCCACTTTAATAGTAGCTTTTTAATTCTCTCTTATTTTCTTTAGTACACTTATGGTTTCATTTTTTATGTTTGACTAGAAACTTATTTTGGAGTCAGTGAGCTAATGTGGTTGGACAGTGTAACAGAATGGTCCAGGGATTGTCTTTAGAGTCATTGAGTCCCTCATTTTCTGGCCGTGTGACCCTAAGCACTTATTTAACCTCTCTGGCTTCAGCTCTCTCATCTGTAAAAAGGGAATAATAACAATGCTTACCTCATTGAAGCGTTCTTTGGATTTAAATAGAGAAAAGTTTTCTGCATAGTTTTCAATCAATTTTTGGTTAACTTTAGCTATTGTCATTGTCATGATGAGTATCACTTGATGAAGCACACCTTGGGTCAGAACCAGATGTTCCTAGTCCCCAGGCTGGGGTCCTCCCCCGACCCCAGCAACTTTCCCTCAGGGGTCCCCTCAAGGGTACAGGGTTGTGCTCCAGGGATTCACACTGCTTTGGCTTCTGTCCCATAGATGTCTCTATTCAGTTTGTCCATTTTACTCTTTCTTTAGTGGGGGCTTTGTAATATAAAAGCATTATGTATTACATTGAGAGAAAACACTTTATACAGGCTATGGAGCTGCTTCAAGTAGAATTTGAAAGTGTGCTCCATCCCAGCAGGGAGCACTGTAGATGATGTGCATCATCCCTGAGAGCATGGGGCAGGTATGTGAAAACTAACTTCAGTACTCCTGCTGTCCTACAAAGGTGTCTATTCTCAGTCCCCCTTTGATACGGTTGTGACTCCTACTGGTTCCCTCAGTACTTAATGAGTGAAATCAAAGTACCCCTTAACACCTCAGTCAACTTCCCATTTAGTGTTAATTATATGTTAAAATATTTAAAAAATTTGCTTAACAAAGGTTATAAAAAATAAATGCTCTATTGAATGTAGGGATCAAAGAAATAGTCCTCATTGCTAACAGGAAGAACAGGACAGCTAGACCTGATGGGAGACATTATTTCAGCCTCTAAAGGGAGACCTTCTTATAAAAGGTTCACAGACAATTCTGGTCAAAACAACGTTTTTCTTTCTCCTTGCCCTCATTATTAGAGAGATCATAAAGAAATATGCTAGTTTTTATGTGAAACACACAGGAAATGAAAGGTCTGGCTGAGGCTTTTACTAGTGGCTTCTCAGAGCCACAGCTAAGTAGACCTTCCTGAGTATAATTTGCAGGCCATGTTTCCACATACTGTGGGGAGGAAGATGATGTCCTTCAGCAGGTGGTGTGGGGGCACTGTCCTCCCCAAACCCCTCCCAGGAGCAGAGACAGGGAAAGAAGAGTGTCAGATGGAGGAGGCTGGAAGAGGAGCTTTCCTCCCTTGGGCCTGAGAAAGTGGCCACAGGGACTGCCTAGGGCTTCTCTGAAAAGTAGCCAAAACAGGCTCAGTGGATGTCAGTCCTTGTCAGGCCACTGAAATAGGACAGGATGGGATGGGCAACACAAAGAGGAGGTATAGACATGCCATAATTGAGGTCTGTCTTGATGAAGTTGCCAAATCCCAGAATGTCACAGCTGGGAGGAACCTTGAAGATGACCTTCCCAAGAACCTGCCTTTACAGAGGAGAGGCTACCCTAAGAGGTGAACTTGTCCTGGGGCATACAGGTAAAAGCCAGACCTAGAACTCAGTCCTCTCCCAGTCCAAGGCTTCCACTGCAGGACACTGCCCACAAGCACTTCCACCCTCTCCCTGCCTTCCCTGGAGATCAGGCCCTCCCGAAACTGCTGTCTGAGGATCTGAGCAGTTGCTGAAGTCTCAGCCACAACTTCCCTCTCCCAGGAAGGTGAAGGAAAGCACTGCAAGACATTTAGTAGAGCAGGCATTTCTGTCTAGAGAGAATAAACAGCCAGACTGGCCAGACTCCTCAATTCCTGGAAGAGGGAACCAGGGAGACAAGAGGAGGCTCAACACTCAGCCTGCCAGGGAAGATTTACCGAAAAGGAGGAGGGTGAGCCCAGATGGTAGGAAGATGAAGGAAGACAGGGAGAAGGAAAGCAGCAAGAGCCCTCTGATATACAAAGGATGCTCATCCTGAAGAAGAACAAAGAAATAAGCCAGGGAGCACGTGCAATTTTGTGGGGTAGAGGTAAATATTCATTTAAATATTATAAAATTTAAAATTCTATACTAATGTAAAATTATGCCATTTCTCTGGCATCTCACCCATCCCCACACTCACAGCCAACATCGTGTACTCTCAGCTGATGCATGACACCCACAATCCACATCAGGTGACATCATCCATTTTCATGTCTCTGTCTGGAACCCACAGTGCAGAAACCCTTTTTTCCTGAAGCAGACATGGGGTGGGTACTCAGTAAAGGCTGTTGCTCTTATGGTGTGAGACTTCCTCTAGCGAGAACCACCCTAGGGTAGCTGCCTGTGTCTCTAGGATTATAGTGTGAGTAGAGCCACCCTCAGGTCCCCCTTCTCTTCCACATTTCTCCTTCCACATGATGTCCATGAAGGGTGTAAACTTAAGAATCATCAGTACACACACTTCATCACCGCCCTCACCACCACTCCTTCACCAGCCATCTCTCTCCCCAGGTCCAGGGTGAACTTAAACAGGGGACAATCCAGACACCAAGGACAAATGCACCCAACTAGGAGCTTCCCAAAAGGATTCAGATCAAATCATGGGTGATGTTCCTTCCAACGACAGCCTCTGACCAAACTC
>JAPVLO010003529.1:0-21417 GCA_027257055.1 Cephalopachus bancanus | reverse complement strand
GAAGCATGTGCTGTGAAAACACGCTCTTCGAAAATGACTCCTCCTCCCCCACTTCTAAATCTTGAAGCCACAGTACAGAGCATTTTCTTCAAAGATGCTTCCGTCCGTCTCTCTTTATGAAACGAGCTTCCCCAGAGCACGAAAAGCTCTATTATTGCATTGTTTTCTGAACAATGAGGATTCTGAGGTCTTAATTTACTTAACAGTAAAATAGGAGTACACATTACAGGGTCCACCTTACCATAACACTTTCCTGGATCTGCCTAATTATGGAAATTCCCAAGGTAGCCTAACAGCAACTTGCTTTGTGGGTCTGTGTGACACTCACACACTTCGATTCACACAAGAGGTCTAATGCATCCCATGGGAAAGGGAGAAAGAAAGTTAGAGAATTATAAGATGGGCCACAAAATCATTGAATTTTAATGCATCACAAAATGAGAGGAAATGGTCAAATAAAAGAGTGGGATGTTGTGTTTTTTAAATATTATATAACTTTAAATTTTTTTCTAGGTGTTTCCAAGATGTATGTAGATGCCAATCATGGTAAAACAGGATTATTTACCTATGCATTATAGCATCTTAATGGAATCTGCAATGATAATGGCATTCTTTTAAACATTTTCCATAATTAATCTAGATGGCAATTTACTTGCATATATGTGGCTTTTAGTGCATTAAGAGAATACATCCTCACTGCATTATGAAATTTAGGGTGACCTTCACATAAAAAAGAATTTGTTCACAAGAAAGATGCAAAATAACAGAAGAACTACAAGGCAAAAACTTCTATAACATAAAAACCTTTTAAAATACAGGATTTTGGACCTTGTGGGAAGGAATATCTCATTAATATATTTATTTCTCTAAAGAAGGAAAGTCTTCAGCAATAATCAGAGAACAATTTTAGAGGTCTCAAAAGGCTCTCGTGCTTCAACTTTTAATTGGGTTGTGGCAGAGGCAATTCAAGCAAGCTTGCCTTTGAGTCAGAAGTCTTACTCTTCTTCTCATTCGTTTTAGTTTAAGTTAATTTCTCCTCAAGTTAAAATTCTTGTGTGTGTGTATGTGTGTCTCTGTGTGTGTGTGTTTTGTATAATAGAAAGACCCTAAGAGACAGAATATTTGCATTTTACTTCCATGACTTGCTTTTTTAGCTTCGCTTCAGATAAAATTATTCGTAAGCTCTTCTTAGAGAAAATTGTTCTGTTGCACTGGCAGCAGAGTCCCAGCTAACACTCTTCTGTGTCAGAGGTGGTGGTGTATAAAGAAGCAGAAAATGCTTTTCTTCATGCAAGGTATTTTAAGATGTTCATGCAGGAATATGATTAACGAGAGGTTTTAGACTGGATAACCTCTTTTATGGGGAGGATGTCCTTCAGGAAGCCAAGAGACTTAGGTGCTAATTCTGAGTTTGTCTAAAACTTCTTGGCTTTGAAAAAAATCACTGACATATCAATTGTTTTCATCGCTGGACTGGGATAATAAAATATACTGCCAATTATCTTAGTCCCTTGAAAGCTGAACCAGAAGTCAAGGCTTTCATGCAACTGTTTTATTTGAGATTGAACTTGGGGAAGCAGGAGTATAGGACAGCAGAATAAACTAGAGAAGAAGGGAAAGACAATACGAAGACGCATTACTGAGTTGCCACCACCATGAGGAACTGGCGCTTGATTCTGCAGAGACCTTCTGAGAGCCTTCTAAATGGTGTCTCAGAACTTTCCACCCAGAGCATGAAAGGAACAAGCATAGTTTATGGGTTTTCACCCTCATGGGTAAAGGGTGGCGCCAGGGGTCTTAGCATCCCTAAACCTCTGAGTTGCTTGGGTATGCATGCAGGAAGGATGCCACCTTAATCCCATGCTGTCAGAGGAGTTCAGGTAGAAGTGAGAGGCATGGCACAGACGAAGCTGTAAAATTGTCTAGTTATTGATCTCAGTCCTCTAAAACCAGATCTGATCTCTTTTTGTTCCCCATACACACACTTCCTGTCCTCATCTTCATGATGTCACTCATGCAGTTTCCTGATGTACCTTCTTCTTTGACAGAAGGATCGCAAATCTATTATTCAGGCCCGAGTTAAATATAACCTCTCCACAAAGGCCTTTCTAAAGTTAGTATAACCATGCTTACCTCACAATGTTGCTTTGAGGATTGCATGAGAAAATGATTGTAAAGCATTTAGCACAATCTTGAGCATAGAGGTAGCACTCAATTAATCAGTTATGGTTCCTCTTTTAAAATTACTTTTATCTCCTTGATTATTATATCTGCTAGATTTTTAAACTCAATGAGGACAAAAACTGTGTCTTGACTATTTGTGGGTTCCTCACATAATGCCTGGTCACTAGTAGGTGTTAGTTAGAGGTTGAATTGTGACATGTTGAGGTCCTAATCCCCAGTACCTGAGAACATGACTTTATTGGGAGATAAGGTCTTTATAGGGGTAATCAAACTAAAATGAGGTAATTAAGTGGGTCTTAATCCCATATGACAAATGTCCTTATAAAAAGAGAACATTTTAACACAGAGACAGACATAGGAAGACCACAATTTACAAGCCAAGAAATGCCCGAGGCTTCCAGAAGTTAGGAGAGAGACCTGGAACAGATTCTCCCTCACAATCCTCAGGAGTACTCAACCCTATCAACATTTCTATTTCAGATTTCTAGCCTTCAAACGTATGAGAAAGTAAATTTCTGTTATTCTAAGCCACTCAGGTTTTGATGTTTTGTCATGGAAGCCCTAGGAAACTAACAGTGTTCAATGAATATTTAAGTTTATTTGAATGAACAGATAAATGATAAAGATATGAATATAATTCTGTTGTTATAGTGGTTCATTCTACATATCTTTTAAGATTCAGAGAAATTCCTACAGGTGTCATTCTATAGTCTTCCCTGAGCTTTTTGATGTGGAAAGATTCTTTCAGTATGTTTGAGGGGGACCCCCAAAACATGGAATTTATATATTATAAAACTGTGTATTTATTCTTACATGTTTAAACTTCAGTCATCTTCAAAGTACTCTCCTTTTGATGCAATACACCTATCAAGATGCTTTTTGCACTGTTCAAAAACAGTTTTGGGACTTGTTAATTTTGATGGATTTTAGTGCTTCTGCCATTTTTTGTTTCACCATATTGTCTTCCATATTGGCAAAATGTTTCCCTTTGAAGACTTTATTTATTTGGGGAAACATAAAAAAAGTCTCTTGGGGTAAGATTGGGTGAATAGAGAGGGTAGAGCACGAGGATCATGCCATTTTTGGCCAAAAATTGCTGAACGCTCAGTGTGATGTGGGCAGGTGTGCTGGTAAATCACCCATCATGAAATGCACAAACATGTTGAAAGAATCTAAAAAAAAAAATCACCAAAACCAAACACAGCCTCTCACAACAACTCTATCTGGTACACTGATGCTGATAGGCTCCTAGAACACTTACCTAGCGGGGAAAGCCTATACTACAAGGGTTCACCTTCCAAAAAAATTCAGTTTTGGGAGGTACCACCCTTGTATATAGTCCTCTTTTCACCCAATGCTTTGTGCTTTGTGATGTTTCTCGAATGGCTAGATAACTCACCTTTTAAAGGTATGGTCTGAGTATATAAGTCTTAGTCTTGAATTGGAAACGTATTATGTCACCTACAGTGCTCTGCTTCACCAAGATAATTGCCCTCTATGCTACCAAATGCCCAAATCTTCTCCTCTGGTAATACCAGTGTCTGGGTTTGATGCTTTGCTCTCTTCCACATGCAGCATTTCTTTCTTGCTTTTTTTTTTTGAGTTGGAGTCTCACTCTGTCACCCAGACTGGAGTGCAGTGGCCGGTCCAGCGATCCTTCCGCCTCAGTCTTCCACATAGCTGGAACTACAGGCGTGCGCTACCATGCCCAGCTAATTTTTGATTTATTGTAGAGATGAGGTCTCGCCAAGTTGCCCAGGCGGGTCTCGAACCCTCGGGCTCAGGCAATCCACACACCTCGGCCTCCCAAAGTGCAGGATTACAGGCTGAGCCACCGAGCCCGGCTCACACGCAGCATTTCTAATACCCATGTAATAAAGTGAGAAGGCCTTAAGGGTGTCAATGACTTTAACATTATTGCTAATATTTAGATATGCAAAACATGCATATGTAGCCACCAATGCCTCCAGGCCGGGAGATGACCACAGGATAACCTGGATAATATAAAGACACATTCATCTCTTGGTTATTCAAATTCATACACTCCCAACGGAATTTTGAAAAACATGTGACCCAGATAAGTCTCGCTCTTTGCTATTGTGCAAATAGATAATATCTTCATTACCACCTCTTGTTCTGATGTCTTAAGAACAACTAAGAGAACTATTTTATTTCATTATTTGTTCACAGTTGGTGCAGATATTGTGTTTGGAATAGTCATCTCAAAATGCTTTCATGAGAAATTCATGGAGGCCAAATATTTACATGCCTCAGTAGAGTTCTCAGTAGTGATTGATACAAAACTGAGCAATTAGTACCACTTTATTTCAGTATGAAACAGAAAAAGAGTGATTTTCTTTTTAATAAGTTGTCTAAATTAGTAAGTGGGATGGGTCAGGAGGGAATTACTGACACCAAAGGGTAAAAATAGTTTAATGAGTATGATTGTATTAGGAAATTTTAATTAAATAAGGTTTCATATTATAATTTGTTTTGATATTTTATTAACATGCTCCTTCATGCAACTCCATCAAAATATGCATACAATCATGCCAATAGTTTTTAATCATTTGAGGCTTTTAATAACTCCAGTAACTCTAGTGACTCTAGCAGTTACAGTGTTTAAATTTAAAACAATGTCAACATTTAAAAAATCTGAATTATATAGCTCCTGTAGAGTATTTTAAAACTTCAAAGTCATACTATGTCATTCCCTAAAAAGAGCTACTTATTCAGTTTTCCCCCAGAGAACTTCACACATATTTGGTAGGGCAGGGACTCAATATTATTAATAAACACAAGGACTCCAATGTCTAATGGAGTAAAAGAAATGAAATACAAACTTCATGGGAGAAAATCAGGTACTAATTACATTTACTTTAATTTTCATTTGATAATAATTTACTCTTGTTTCAAGATCAGCAGCATGAGCAGCCACTATACTCTTGTTTTTAGGACCAAGTAAAGTCTTGGCTGAAACAGAGGGCTTGGTTGAAGCAGTGGACTAGACCTCACTGATGAGTAAACGACATGCCTTGGGTGAGCATCACACCAGGTTGACATCAACCAGTAAGCACCATTTGGCTCTACCAGTAGTGAAAATGCTGAAAATATTGCTGTAGCAATAGGAAAATAGCTTCCATTTTAAGACACTAGGAGACCTCCTTACCCCCATAACTAGTACAGCCAGCCTCCCAGTCCCTCCTGTAGAGCCACCTGTAATCTTCCAGTTCTAACAAGTAAAAGATTGACAAGAAGCTCTGTTATAGCCAAATGCATTCTTTTTAGTTGATGTCAAAGCTCTCAGTTGTTAAGTATTTTTTATATCACTTCTAGAGTTATAATATTCAGCCTGATAATTTGTTCATTGAAACTCACCTGTTCTCAAAGGATCAGTGCATCTTTCAGAAAAAAAAAAGAGAAAAAAATAATTCATTTTGGAAGACCTGGTTCTTTTCACAGGCATATTTCTTTCACTCCATTGACTCTTTTAAATGGGGATGTTCACATACTCTGGATACTTTTCATGGAAATATATGTCTTGGTCCATAAGGTAAGAAAATCAATCTAATGCAATTTTTGTTCACTACCGAAAAAGGCTGTAAGTCATATTTTAAAAGTATTTGTTGTTCTCTTGCATTTATATGATTAAAATGACTTTAGATAAAACCAGTTTTTGAAAGTGTAAAAGTAGTCCTCAGCAGCTTTAGCATGCTTAGGGACAATCCTTTCCTACTATCTTGGATCTCATTTCTAACTTTCTAATAAGCTAATGTAAATAACCTCTTACATACTGTTTCATCAGAGCCAAAATCAACAGTGAAATGTTTCAAGTGACAAAGACATAGTCTTCCATGTAACTAAGGGCAAAGTTTAATCTTTCATAGCTTGTTGGAGAGTGATACGATCAACTACTTGTCATTTCCTTTTTTTTTTTTTTTTTTTTTTTTGAGCAAAAACTAATTGTGGGCCTAAAATTTTCCCTATTAAAAAGAGCAATGGTTAAAAACCAGGTTGTAAGTGTGCATACTTGAAACCCAGGGAAGAGATCCTTAAAAAGTTCAAGTATTAAATTTTGTGAGAGCCATAAACAAATTAGGCAGAAGCAGCTCACACAGTAGGTGGGCCCATTTGCTTCACCACCCTACAGTTATGTCAGTGCTGTTAATTACTCATATTATAACTATTTGGTTTTAGAATTTTGTTTAAAGCTTACATTTATTTCGCTACGATATATTTCATATATTTTTCTGTGTCAAAGTTTGTCCTGGATTTAAAATTCTAATGAATGTATTCCTTGCTCTTTTTTTCTTTCTTTCCTTTTTTTTTTTAACCTATATTTCTCCATTTAGTAATACAGGGGCAATTAACAAACATTGTTACTGATCATGATGGTGATGATGTTGAGGAGGGGGAGACTGACAAGGAGTCTACATAAAGCATAGATGAGTGTGAGATTTTAAATTCCTAAGCAGGTAGTCTGGGGAACAAATGCTTCATCAGCTTTTATAAAAATACCTTTTTCATTCATCATATTAAAGCAAAGCAGTAAGGAACGGGGCTCACATCTGCCTTGCATCAGTGTAAGTTCTGTTTGTAAACAATCTGCATGCAAGAGGACTGGCAAAAGATAAATGCACAGCACACAGAGGGCCTCATTTTCTCTAGGCTTCAACTCATTTGGCCCATGGCAGTGTACCCTGAGAATATTTCAAAATGAGCACTGGCAAATGTTCAGTGACAGAGCTGGCTCCGGTTCTTCACCTGTGTTAGGCTATCGGCATCCGCCTTTGGTATTCCCAAGTTTTCTCCTTGTCTACTGGAGCTATGAGGGCAATTCTTGTTGACGTATGGTTACCTGTCTTTTGCCAAGGTAGAGTCATGAAATGTTTCCTTCTGCCTTCTTTATCACACTTTACAAAGAGCACAGTCTACTTCATCAAACATAGGCAGGAGCTAGATCATCCCACTTGGGTTCCTATATATCTCTATAAGTCAGAGCTGGTGCTTAACAACCTCTTTCACACCATAGCTCATCTAGAAAATGATAAAAATGTGTACAGCACATGGGGCAAAAGGATGAGGGGGATAGGGTTCAATATTTCAGCACATTTATAACGTGTTCAGAGGGGCATGCACACATCTGTAGAGAATTCTGTAATAAACAAAGTACTTTAAACTACATTCGTTCAGCTTGGGATAACAAAGCAACACCACTTCTCAAGTGTGGTCCATCCCATCTGAAAAATCATTCATTCATTCACTCAGCACAACTGTTTTTGGATTTATATATAGCTAGATTGACTATGCTTCCATGCTAGATTTAGCATACAAAGGTTAAAAATGGAATATTTTCTGCTGCTCAGTGGATTTACATATTTCTGAATATGAACTCTAGCAGCAAGGTATTCATTTTTCTTTCCTACATTTCCCCCCAACCCCTTCTTCTTCTGCGGGGAATCATATTTTTGAATCCACTGGTTTCTTTGTTTATTAACAGAAAACTTTTTTGTCTCCTTGGCTTACTAAACCTGCAACCTACTTCTTTTCCCTAAATATATTACTACAACTTTAACATTTTATCCATCAACTTAAGTAACTCAGACTGTTAAGAAAATAGAACTTCATAATTCTAGATGCAGATTTACTAGGAGAGTATATCACAATTGGAACATAATTAAGGAAAAAAAGTTGCATATTGCATGTCATTTTAGAGAACCATGTGTATTTCTTAACCTCCCTATTTTAATTTAATTTTATTTTAGTTGTGGGGCACATGCGAGGATTTACTACATAAGTAAACTGTGTGCAGGTAAGGATAGGGCTTCTGGGGGTACCTCTATCCTCTGAGAGTGGAACTGGTACCCAGTTTGTAGTTGTGTGCCTCTTATTCCTTCTCTCTCCCTCCTTCAGCATTGTCCTGCATTTGTTGTTCCCACCCCTTTGTGATCAAATCTCCCTATTTTTATAAACTGGGGCTCCTGATCAGGGCTGGCTTCATGGGTGTGAGACCTGTGTAGTCACACACAGAAGGAAACTGCACTTGGCTTCATTTTCTGCGTTTGCTGTCTTGAATTTCTTAATGATGTTTGAACAAAGGGTCTACATTTTCACTTTGCATTGGTTCTGTGAATTATGTAGCTGGTCCTGTTCCTGATAGACTGCTCTGGGGTTAAGTATATTCTTTGCCTTTACTGCTAAACAATCCATTGGCACTCATAGTTGCTTTGACAATAGCCTTCAACTGTTGGGGGATCAAGGAGTTTGGAACTGTATTACTGCACTGAGGAACCCATAGACTTGCAGTTACTAGAGCACTGAGAGGCACCTGTTCCTGTCTCTTTTTTCCAGCCATCATCTAGCTCAGTGGATCAGCTGAGGAGGTAAGAACAGCAGCCAGCCTGCTTATCAGGGATTGCCTTCTGTACACCTGGCAAAGTCCAGGGACACTCACCTTGTTGGTAGTATTTCCCTGCCAGCCCTCATCCTTTGAACTTTCCACATTTCAAATCAGGACAAAAAAAAAAAAAAGGAACAACAAAAAGGCCAGGTCTCCTGCTTCCCTGCTCTGTCCCTGCCCTGTCCAACTGTGTGGTTTTTATTCCCAATACCCCCCGATTTTTATTCCTGTTACTATGGTGACCAGCTACTCTCTGCTAAGTCATATTTTACCTTTCTCTTTCTTCAGTGGGAAATTTGCATTTTATAACTCTTAAAGCTTTTTCTTCTTAACACCCCTCCTTTACTTCTAACACTACAGAAACAGATTTTTTAAAAAAAACTTTAACAATTTTTTAATTTTAAAATTGTGGGGTACATTTCAGGGTTAGGTATACAAATATTCACTGTGCAGTGACCCTTGTTGATGAGGTGTGCAGACTTTTTTTTTTATATTTAAAGGAGATAAATCTCCTCTTAGTAGTTTAACACTTACTTTGTATATGATTTAACTTTTTTTGGTCCCATCCCTCTCCCGAGCAGTGACCTACTACTGCTGATCTCTTTCATGTAGTATTATGATAAATGTTCAGGGTCCACTTACAAGTGAGAACATGTATGTGGTACTCAGTTCTTTGTTTCTGTAATAGATCATTTAATATGATAGACTCACTGATTTAACTTTTTTCATTTACTTTATCACATACCTTTATGAAAAACTTTAGTTTAAACCTTTTCATACAGTAGTAAAATATTTAGTTTGGATAAGGTGAATATTAATAGAGTTTGTATCATGAAAACACTGCTCATGTAATCAGTATATAATTTTATTTGTGATAAAGATACACAATGAAAAGATTTGTAGGAAGTAGTGTCTAAGAAAGGGAATATTTCTCAAATTTATGTATGGAATTGAAATGTAAATCTACACATCTACATAGTATCCTAACTAAAACAAGAGGAAAAATATGGAAGCATAGGGAAATACATTTAATTTCTAGTGTGGAACGGATGGATGGTATTTTATTAATAGTGACAAAGAAGAGGTTATTTTAAATCTTTTGTCTCCGTGTTAATTAAAAACAGATGAGCCTAGAGTTTAGAAGAGGTTGTTAAAAAGGGTTTTTAAACAAACAAATGTGAATTCTTCAATGAAATACATTTTTTTTTGAGTTGGAGTCTCACTCTGTCTCCCAGACTGGAGTGCAGTGGCTGCTCCCGGCCACCGCAGCCTTGATCTGCTGGGCACTCCGGCGATCCTTCCACCTCAGCCTTCTGAGTAGCCGGAATTACAGGCGCGTGCTAACGCCTGGCTGATTTTTGATTTACTGTAGAGATGAGGTCTCGCCAAGTTGCCCAGGGGGTCTTGAACCCACGGGCTCAGGCAAATTCATTCACCTTGGCCTCCCAAGCATGGGATTACAGGCTGAGCCACCGAGCCAGGCCTGAAATACTTTTTTACAGGGGTAGTTGAGGTCATTTGAGCCAGTAGTCATTGGCCAGGTAGCTTAGATAAGCATCCATTCAATATTCATTTTTTTCAGCGTATTTTAATTGAATGATTACTATGTCTGATTTATTGTTCTGAGACTCTGCTTGAACTGGTCAGATACAGTTCCTATCTTGTAAACCTTATCTACCAGAGAGGAAATTAAAGGGGTCAAGTGTCAAGAGAGAGAAGAATAAATCTGAACCTAAATGAGCCTAAGGAATATTTCAAACCCTTGATGGTACATTAGAATTATGTTGGGAACTTAAAAACAAAACTAGCAAAACAATCTAATTCTCAGGCCCCACCCTTCAACAAGTAAGTCAAAATCTCTGAAAATGAGTTTGAGCCTTCAGTACTTTTTCAGTTTCCTCAGTGATTCTCACGAGGATCAGGATTCACCTACAGGAAAGTGGTGTCAAACTTCAGCCATCATCACCATCACATGAAGTGCTTGCTCAAACACACATTTTGGGTGTCATCCCTGGAGATTCTGATTCCATGCCTTTGAGGTAGGGCCCTAGAATTGATGAAAAACCATTTCTTCTTTGCCACGAATAAAATATTTTGGGGAACAGTGAATGAGGGGTGTGTTTTGGAGGTTTACATGTGAAAGGGGGTTTTATGATTTTCAGTCACATCAAGTTAATTTTTATTATTGTAGTTAAGACAAATGATAAGATACTAATTTTATGTTTTGCTCGTTCATGTTATGTTTTCAGTCAATTCAAGAAATAAGCAAGAAATTACATAAGGGAAGACCTGATGGACATAAGTGTATGGCGTGACCCCTAATGAGTATTTTCTACTCAATATCTTTTCTCCCAAACAACTTAGGGGCTCAATGACCAAATTAACAGGACACTGAAAGTTCCACTGATTTATTTGAAAATATGTTTCAAAAATGTGACCTCATAAAAAACTACCTCTTTGTGGAATAACTCTTGCTGAAGGTTATCTAGCTGGCAAAATGTAGGTACGATTGGTGAAGGTTAATTAGTTATATGGCTGTGACCTGCAAGATGCAAGTACAAAGAGAAAAAAAAAGTTCATGTCCGAATTCTCTCTTTGGAACAGTAAATACCACGAAATAATTGAATTTGAACTTCACCTTTGACATTCATTAGCTTTGTGGTTTTGGTCAAGTTATCTAAATTCTATGACCTCAGATTTACTCAACTGTTAAACTAGGCTAATGATATCTACCTCATAAGTAGATTTAACCTCTTAATTAGGATAAGTCAATGAGATAGAATACATAAATACTTTAGTTAATTAGGTGCTAGATAGTGTCTGTTTACTTTGATATTCATAAGCATTAGTTGGAATTTCCTAAAATTTACTTGTGAATCACATCACTCTTTTTAACCAAGTCCATGAGCTTATGCGGGACATCCAAGATTTACATATTTTGGATTTAAGCTAACTTTGACTATCTTGCACAAACTTATCCATTATTTTACAATAAATTATTGGCATATTTTCAAATATGATGGTATAAAAAAAACTCAGGGCATTAGGCAACTCAGAAAAACACGTATATTCTGAAAAGAGAGTGGGTTCTATCTCTTGAATTATTCATGCTGTCAAGAACCCCAGAGGTTGCCTGAGACTTCATTTCACTTTGCCTAGGTAAACCTACCCAAAGTAGCAGAGAGTTTACTAGAATAACCCTGCCTGCAATAGTATGAACAGAAACTTCAATCAAAGCAAAAAAGTTTTAGGAGAATTAGGACTGGAGCCCCTTTTTGGGCTCAGTATCGTTTTGGCACTTGGTTTCAAGTCAGGAAACTTGTATATGATGATTAGATATTGTTTTTAATTATAGAAGAAGCAGCTTATGGATTTTCTATCCATCTTAATAGTGTATTTCAATTTTTTTAATAACAAAATCACTATTGCTTTTGTCACACCTGCCTTGCATTTGACACAATGGAGGTGAGGGAAAATGATTAGAGACAGTGTTTATATGAAAGTCATATTAGGAGAACGGGAGAGAGAACTGCTGTTCCTGGATGTCTTATTTTTCCCACAACCTCAAATTATGCCACCTCTCAACCTCAGATTACAGATATAATACATCCCCATCCAGAATAGACAAGTATTACAAAAGAAGTTTTTTTTTTTACCAAAAAAGTAAAAGCCACCTAAAATCTCATTCCGGGGTGACATTGATGAACATTTCTGATGAGCATTCTTTCGGATGTTTCTCTGTATGTACACACATGCATACATACATGTGCATACATGCCCAACACACATATACATACACAAAATTTTCCATATATACTACACAAAAATTTTTCCCTAAAAGGAATCAAACTGTATGTGCTTCAAACTGTCCTTTCCTTTTATTTTTTATTCTTCTTTTACTGCTTCCCTCCATCTGAATTCCTTTCATTGTTTGATCTTTTTTTTTTGTCTTATACAGAGAGTTAAAAGATATACTTCTGTTCATGATACAGTACAATCATTAGTCTATGCAATATCTCTCTTTATAAGTATTATGTATCTGCCATGTATTCTTGTTTCCTAGTCCCAATTCTCCTTTCCCCATCCCAAGCTGGGAATTCAATGGGTTTAATGCACGTTTGTTTGTTTGTATCTGGAAAATGTCTATAGTTTTCAACATGCACTTTTAAACTGACATACTTTTTTTTTTTTTTTTTGAGTTGGAATCTCTGTCACCCAGACTGGAGTGCAGTGGCTGCTCCCAGCCACCGCAGCCTCGACCTGCTGGGCTCCGGCGATCCTTCCTCCTCAGCCTTCCAAGTAGCAGGAACTACAGGTGCGGCTACCACCCCCGGCTAATTTTTTGATTCATTGTGGAGATGAGGTCTTGCCAAGTTGCCCAGGCGGGTCTTGAACCCGCAGGTTCAGGCAATTCACTCAGCTCAGCCTCCCAAGGCGCGGGATTACAGGCTGAGCCACCGAGCCCAGCTAAACTGACATACATTTTATTGTTTTGAAGATATCTTTATTTATTTATTTATTTTTTTTTTTTTTGCTCAGCACTACTTTTGTTCTTACGTGTACACCTAGTCTGTTGTTTCTAACAGCTGCCTATTGGACCCTGGTTACATTCTCCCCCCATTCTTCATTGATGGGCATTTGGTTACACTAAGTAATTACCCCAAATACAATACTGCAACAAATTTTTCTGAGCTGTCTCCTGGTGGATTTGTGAAAAAATTTTTTGGGGACATATATCAGGAGCAGAATTGCTGAGTCATGGAGAAAATTTATTCTTCATGTGACTGAATGTGCCAAGTACTTCACAGACCCTTGATTTCTCAGAAGGGCAAGGAGTGGTCAGTCCCTTGAGAAGCGACATTATAACATTTGGAATTCTCTCAGGACCGGGCTTACCCTGATTGACTTAGTGCCTGCCTGTCCCAGACTGGGAGACAGAGGCCTGGGTTGCCCACTGAACTCATTTGTCTTGAAGGTTTGCACTATCTATTTCTCATATAATGGGCAAAGATCTGCCCATGAGTAAAGAGTCGTAGATTTGAAACTAGTTTTTCCTAACGATGGCATGGATATCTTTCTCAGTTAATACATATATCTAACTCATCTCCCTTTTAATGGCTCCAGAGAATTCTCTTGTATTTCCTTTTACTTTACTTCATTTAATCTACCTTTTAGTGGCACACTCTGAGGCTTGGTTTTGTTTTTTCACTATTGCAAACAATGCTGCATGAATATCCTTGCTTATATATATTTGTGTGCATTTGACCATTTTTCCCCTTGGTATGCAATCTTAGATGTAAAATTGCTCCAGCAGAAGTCAAATGCTTTTACTTTTTGGTTTACATTGTCATATCCCCCTAAAAAACAGTACCATTGTACAATGATCCCCAATATATGATTTTCTCTCATTCTCGATTTTCTCTCATTCTGAAACAACGCTGAATTTATCAATCTTTATTAATCTGATATCAATTTTTTTCATATTTATTCTTTCATTTTAGTGAAGATGAATATTTAAAATATACAATATTATTAAGCTTCTTCCTGTAAACTTCCTGTTTGTGTCCTTTGCAAATATTTTTCTTAGAATATTTGTATTATAGTTATTTGTAAGGTCTCCATTAGGGCAAAGGTTGTCCCAGTACTATGGACCTTTATTTCCCATTTTCAAGCATATAGTAACTACTCAATAAATGTTGGTTGAATAAACATTAATATTCTTCTGTATATATTTTGCAGGGTTTTTGCCTTTAAATGCTATTTTTGGAGAGCTCGGCCCGGAAGATGGCATAGGTGGATCCATGAGTTTCTCTGAATGTGAGTTCCCAAAAAGACTATTACTTCTTTTCCTGCACCACCCTGCCTACCTCCAGTCGCACTGGAACGAGGCTTGGGGACTTTTGGTCCCACACAGGGCCAGACATTGCGGCCAGACCATGGCTGCTCCACTATATGTGATTCCAGCCAGCTGGGGAATCCCAAATCCGGATCCCAGCTCCATCCCTGGCTACATCATCATGACCAGCACCCAGCGACAAGCTGCTGGTCATGCAGGGAGGCTCTGAGCCCCCATACCTCAGAGATACCGGTCCCATTTCTGGCTAAAGTGCCCTGGGAGGCACCCAGAGCCACCACCTGCCCTCTGGAGCTTTGGAGATCTGAAGCCCCAGGCCCACCCTGGCTGAGGCACTCAGCGTGCACGACCACATCCTGTGTAAGGGGGTAGAACCCCAAGTCGGAAGGTGCTGATTGCAGGATTCCAGCTCCAGAGGAAGGAACCCCCGACCCTCTCCTCCACCCTAGCCTGCTGGTGGCACCCCAGATCCAGTGCCCAGCTGTTCAGCTGGTCCCGCCTAGAGACCCAAGGAGCATTCCTAAAAGTGAAAGTAAAACCACCACCTCTGCCATTTTCAAGGCATATTTACATCACAGCACCCTGCCCACCTATCAGAGCCTCCCCCTTGGTTCCCACGGGGGTTTCATTAAACAGGAGACAAACCCCCTCCCCTACACTGAATAGAGACCAGTGTCACAGATCTCCTAGGCAACAAGCTAACTGCCTGCAACAGAAACAGAGGGGGAGAGGCTGGAGATTAGAACTCAGGAACTTTATCCACTAAGGGATGAGAGAGAAAAATCTACACAAATGAAGAAAAACCAAAAGAAGAATATGGGTCTCTCCCAGACTTCTGGGAGGGCAGACACTGAGAAAACTGACTTTGGAATGCAAACAACGAAGAGCCCCCAGAATGACTGGTCTCAAAATACAAACCTAGACATAAAGACATTAATGGCGAGATTAAAAAGAATTGAAGAGACTCAAGAAGAAACTAGAAAGGAGCTGATATCTGAGATAACAGTAATAAAGAATACTGTGAATGAAATAAACAATAAACTGATAAGCATGGAAAGCAGAATTACCCAAGCAGAAGAAAGAATCTCAGAGCTTGAGGACCAAAATATAGAAATAACCCAAACTCAGAAACGCAGAAAACAAGCTCAAAAGACAGGAAAAAACCTTCAAGAGATGAGCGATTACCTAAAGAGGCCTAACCTAAGAGTAATTGGTCTGTCTGAGGCAGAAAGAGAGACAGAGACCACATTGGAACAAACCTTCCATGAGATCATTCAAGAAAACATCCCTTATTTAATCAATGATGCAAAAACTCAAACACAAGAGATCCAGAGAACTCCTGCAAGACAACAAATGAGAAAACCAACTCCTAGACACATAATAATTCTCCTAAACAAAGTAGGCATAAAAGAAAAATCCTAAAGGCAGCAAGAGAAAAAGGCCAGATCACCTACCATGGAAAACCAATTAGAATAGCAGCAGATTTATCTACAGAAACCCTGCAGGCTAGGAAAACTTGGAGCCCTATCTTCAAAGTCCTAAAAGATAAACAATTTCAACCAAGAATAACCTACCCTGCCAGATTAAGCTTCATCAGCGAGGGAGAATTAAAATCTTTCCCAGATTCCAATCCCTAAGAACCTACGCTGTCACCAAACCACCTCTACATTAAATACTTGAGAAAGTACTAAACACGAAAAAAAGGGGGAAAAAAAAGAGCAACGTTCTTCACAAGAGTACAGGAAAAAGAATAAAATACACATGAACCAACCCCCAAAACAAAAGAAAGACAATAAACCAAGTGGAAGAACAACTCTATAAGAACTCTATGATAGGGATGAACGCTCACATTTCAATAATTAGCCTGAATATGAATGGACTAAATGCACCACTGAAAAGACATAGAATGGCAAAATGGAAAAAATATCACCAGACAACAATATACTGCCTTCAAGAGACCCATCTCACTAAAAGTACATGCACAGACTCAAAGTAAGAGGATGGGAAAAAATTTCCAGGCAAATGGAACAAAAAAGAAAGGAGGAGTTGCCATCCTAATTTCAGACAAAATACCATTTAAGCTATCAAAAATTAAAAAAGACACAGAGGGCCACTACATAATGATAAAAGTTTCACTCCATCAACAAGAAATATCTATCCTAAACATATATGCACCTAACATAGGTGCACCAACTTTTATAAAGCAACTCCTAGGAAAACTAAAGAAAGATATTGACTCTAGCACCATCACAACTGGGGACTTTAATACCCCACTCACAACCCTCGACAGATCATTGGGACAAAAAATCAGCAATGAGATCCGGAACCTCAATGTGACTCTGGACCAAATGGACTTAATTGATAACTACAGAACACTCCATCCAAAGACCAGAGAATACACATTCTACTCATCACTGCACAGAGCGTATTCCAAGATCAACGACATTATCAGCCATAAATCAAGCATAAGCAAATTTAAAAGGACTGAAATTCTACCATGCACTTTCTTGGACCACAGTGGAATAAAAATAAACATGAACACAAACAAGGTCCCCCCCAAACCCACAAAGACATGGTCACTAAACAGCATGATGCTAAACAACTCCTGGATCAATAAAAATCAAAACAGAGATAAAAAGATACCTGAAATCAAAACAGAGATCAAAAGATACCTGGAAACAAATGAAAATGAAGAAACATCTTACCAAAATCTCTGGGACACCTTAAAAGCTGTAGTAAGAGGGGAATTTATATCCCTACAAACACACATAAAAAAATGGAAGGAGCACATATTAATAGCCTAACAAGCCACCTAAGGAAGCTGGAAAAGCAAGATCACAAAAACCTTAATTTCAGCAGAAGAATCCAGATCACCAAAATAAAAGCCCAAATCCAGGACATAGAAGAAAAAAAGACAATACAAAAAATCAATGAAACAAATAGCTGGTTTTTCGAAAGGATAAACAAGATCAATGGCCCCCTAGCTAGACTGACCCAAAAAAAAGAAAGAAAAAACCCAAATAAGCACAATCAGAAACACAAAAGATGAAGTCACATCTGACCCTGAAGAAATACAAAAGATCATCAGAGACTACTATGTACATTGTATGGAAACAAACTTGAAAACCTCAGGATATGGAGGACTTTCTGTCATCACACAACCTGCCTAGGGTTTAAACGAGAAGAAATTGAGACCCCAAATAGACCAATAACAATCAAGGAAATTGACTATGTAATAAGAAAACTACCTACCAAAAAAAAAAAAAAAAAAAACCCGGACCAGATGACTTTCCAGTAGAATTCTACAAGACATTTAAGGAGGAAATGATTCCAATCCTACTGAAGCTATTTCAGGCAATTGAGAAAGATGGAACCCTCCCCAATCATTTTATGAAGCTAACATCACATTGATACCCCAAACCAGGTAAAGATACAACAAAAAAAGAGAACTACAGGCCAATATCTTTGATGAACATAGATGCTAAAATTCTCAACAAGATCCTAGCAAACCGGATTCAACAGCACATCTCAAAAATTTTCCATTATGATCAAGTAGGCTTCATCCCTGGGACGCAAGTGTGGTTCAACATTCGTAAAACAATAAATGTAATTAAATACATCAACAAATGTCAAAACAGAAACCACATGATTATATCATTAGATGCAGAAAAAGCTTTTGATAAAATCTAGCACCACTTCTTGATAAAAACCCTCAAACATCTAGGCATACATGGAACATACCTCAAAGTAGTTAAAGCCATCTACGAGAAACTCACAGCCAGCATACTCCTAAATGGACAAAAATTGGAACCATTTCCCCTGAAAACTGGAACAAGACAAGGATGCCCAATCTCACCCCTCCTGTTCAATATAGTATTGGAAGTCCTGGCTAGAGCAATCAGAGAAGAGAAGGCAATCAGGAGTATTCAAATAGGAAAAGAGGAGGTTATATTATATCTCTTTGCAGATGACATAATTGTATATCTTGAAAACCCAAGAGAATCTGTCAAAAACCTCCTTACACGGATAAAGGCCTTCGGCAAAGTCTCAGGATATAAAATAAATGTGCAAAAGACAATCTCATTTCCTAACACCCAAAAATAAACAAACAGAAACCCAAATAAGAAGCACAATTCCATTCACAATAGCCACAAAAAAAAAAAAAAAAGAAAGAAATACCCTGGCATCTTCCTAACCAGAGACGTGAAAGACCTTTACAATGAAAACTACAAAACTCTGCTCAAAGAAATCAAAGATGACACAAACAAGTGGAAAAATATCCCATGCTCATGGATTGGAAGAATCAACATTGTGAAGATGTCCATCTTACCTAAGGCAATCTACAAATTCAATGCAATACCATCAAATTACCACAACATTCTTCTCAGACTAGAAAAATCAACACAGGAATTCATATGGAAACACAAACGTCCAAGAATAGCCAGAAAATCCTCAGCAAAAAAAAAAAAAAACAAAAAACAAAGCAGGCGGTATCACATTACCAGACTTCAAACTTTACTATAAAGCTACAATCATCAAAACGCTTTGTATTGTTATAGGAACAGGTATATAGACTAATGGAATAGAATTGAGATTCCAGAGGCAAGACCTCAATTTCTCAACCAACTCATTTTGACAAAGCCTCCACCACCTACCACTGGGGAGAGGAGAACCTATTCAGTAAATGGTGCTGGGAAAACTGGGTGACCACATGCAGAAGATTGAAACAGGACCCCCATCTATCCCCATATACAAAAATTAACTCTAAATGGATCAGAGACCTAAAGGTAAAACCCCAAACCATAAGAACCTTAGAAAATGAAGGACATACCTCATGGAAATTGCAACTGGCATCCAATTCCTGAACAAAACTCGAAACCCACAGGGCATAAGGGGTAAAATAGATAGTGGGACCTCATTAAACTGACAAGCTTCTGCAAAGCCAAAGAAACCCTCAAGAGAGCAGGAAGACAGCCTACAGACTGCAAAAAAGTATTTTCCAACTCCAGGTCTGACAAAGGCTTTAAAATCTTGGATCTACAAGGAAATCAAACGTGCTGAAAAGAAAAAAAAAACAACCCCATTTTTAAAATGGGCAAAAGATATGAACAGACACTTCACAAAGGAAGACATCCGAGCAGCCAACAGACACATGAAGAAATGCTCAACCTCATTAATCATCATGGATATGCAAATCAAAACCACACTGAGATACCACCTAACTCCAGTCAGAATGGCAATGATCAACAACTCAAAAAATAACAACTACTGGGAGGGTGTGGCGAAAAGGGAACACTTCTACACTGTTGGTGGGAGTGTAAAAATAGTGCAACCTCTGTGGAAAGCAGTGTGGCGATTCCTAAAAATCTAGACAGCAACCACCCATATGACCCTGCAAACCCCCCCCTGGGATTATACCCCGAAGAACTCAAATCACTCTATAAAAAAGATACCTGCACGCGAATGTTCATTGCAGCATTGTTCACAATAGCAAGAACGTGGAACCAACCACGCTGTCCATCAAAAGAGGATTGGATTAAAAAAAGTGGTACATATACACAATGGAATACTACGCATCATAAAAAAGGGAAAAAAATCATGAAATTTTTCAGCAACCTGGATGGAGCTAGAGTCTATAATACTAAGTGACCTCTCACAGAAACAAAGATCTGAGTTCCCCATATTTTCACTCATATATGGACCTTGATCATCCAGTGCACTACTATAAGAAAATGACTGACAGTGTTTGGGGAAATATGGGGGTGGGATGGAACTAATGGTAGTAAACATCTGTCTGGAGATGGGGAGACACCTGTTATCAACAAGGGGGCCTGAATGAGGGATATTTGTATACCCAAACCCCTTTAAATGTACCCCACAATATCAAAAAAAAAAAAATATTGATAAAAATGATAAACAAAAAAATGTTATTTTTGTTATGAACACACACACACACACACCACACACACAAAACACAACCCCACACACACAATCAATTAATCAGTCTTTTTCCCTATGATTTTTGGTTATCTTGTATTTTTACTACTATTTTCTCCCCAGATCATAAGTATATTTGGCACCTATTTTATCGTAGTTTTGTTTTTTAGTATTAATTTTTCCAATTCATGTGGAATTAATTCAGTAGGATCAGTGAAATAAGCCTTATGGTTTACATTTTTTAAGCCACTTTTATTGACTGGTCTGTCTTTCATAAAAATGCCACATTTATTTTATATTAAATTTCCCGTATATATTTAAGTCTATTTAAAAAAAAACATTCAACTGGGCTCAGTGGCTCAGCCTGTAATCCCCACCTTTGGGAGGTGAGGTGAGTGATTGCCTGAGCCCGCAGGGTTTGGACCCGCCTGGGCAGCGAGACCTATCTCTACAATAAATCAAAAAATCAGGGGCGTGGTAGCGCATGCCTGTAATTCCGGCTACTTGGGAAAGGGTGAGGTGGAAGGATCGCCAGAACCCGGCAGGTCGAGGCTGCGGTGGCGGAGCGGCCACTGCACTCCAGTCTGGGCGATAGAGTGAGACTCCAACTCAAAAAAAAAAAAAAATAAAATAAAAAAAAAAAGAAAAAGAACATTCTATTTTCTTCCACTAATTTATTAGTTAAGCTGCATTTCTTATAATTTTAATTTTATTTTCTTTGAACACGTAATACAAACACATGGTTCAAAACTTACACGTTCCCAAAAGGGTATATAAAAATGTTTCCCTCATCAACCAAACAGGCCCATGAACAAACTGGATCCCTGATTTTTTTTTAAAAAATAGCATACTACAGGGAAATTTTTTTGCATCTTACCTTTTTTAAAGCTTAGCAATAAATCATACTATGCATTATCATTCTTCATTGTTTCATTGCATGAATGAAATATAATATATCTATATTATAAAATTAAAGCTTTCCCCAAACTTTTGCTGTCACAAAAATACTAGAATCAATAAACCCCGTACAAAATTCTTTTGG
>JAPVLO010003528.1:0-21125 GCA_027257055.1 Cephalopachus bancanus | reverse complement strand
GCAGAAAAAAGCAAAAAATTTAAAATTTTAACAGTATAAAAGGAGAGCATAACTCGCTACCCTAAACAAGGGCAAAGGGGTTTCCCTAAGTTCAAAAAAATTTTAAAACTGGGGGAAACCCTTAAAGGGGGCCATTTAAGGCTGATGCGTCAATAACCAGCGGGGTACCAAAACAACCGCTAAACCAGTTCTTAACCGGGGGGCCCAAAAAACCCTAGAGCCGAAAAAGGGAAAAGGGGAACAACCCGCAGTTACCAGTATAACCGCTATACCAGTCAAAACCGCTGGGTACCCATACAAAAGGCAAATACCAGTGACAACCCGGCAATGCCAGACAACCGGGAAAAGGAAACCGGGGCCGCCCCCGGGTAGATGAAAAAAGGAAAATAAAAACAAAAGCGGGAAGAAACAAAGGCATACCAAAAAAATGGTACCACGCAAACCCAATAACACACAAAACCCCAAGTAAAACCGGCTAATCCCGTCAACAAAGAAGGAACCAGTAAACTAACGGCTATACCATCAACAAGGGCTAGTCCAAAAAAAACCCCCCTTCAACTACCCTGGAAAAGTCAACAACGGCTCTAGCCATCAAAACCCGGCAGGGGCCATCAAAACCCGGTTAGAAGTCAAAAAGCTAGGTAGCCAGTAAAACCGGTAAACCTTACAACCCGGGGTAGCCAGTAAAAAAGGGTAGCCAGTCAAAAAGGGATACCAGTACAACCGGCAAACCGTAAACTAACCGGCTAGATAGCCAGTCAACTAACCGGCTGGGAAAACCAGCATTTAACACCATGCTAGGTAGCCAGCAACTAACCGGCTAACTAGCCAGTCAACAACCAACTAGCCAGTCAACTAACCGGGTAATAGCAGTACAACTGACAGGCTAAAACAAAGTCAACTAACCGGCTAATAGCCAGTCAACTAACCGGCTAGAAACCAGTAAACTAACCGGCTAATAGCCAGTGCTAACACTGCCTGACAAAACCGTCTAGGTGACAGAAAAACCTAGCCAGTCGCAAACCGGCTAGTAGCCATAACAATGGCTAATAGCCAGTCACTAACTGGCTAGGTAGCCAGTAACTAACCACTAGGTAGCCAGTTGACTAACGCCGACTAGTCCAGTCGACCAAACGGCTAGGTAGCCAGTCACTAAGACTGGACTAGCCAGTCGAATAACCGGCTGATTGCATTGACTAATGGCTGTAGCCAGTCAACTGAACCGGCTAGGTAGCCATTCGACAAGTCGGCTAGGTAGACCAGTTGGACTAACCCACTAGGACCTAGTCAACAACCAGCTGAGGTAGCTAGTCAACTAAACGCGCTACTAGGTTAACCGGCCAGGGACGAACGAAAGCTGTAGCGTCGAAAACAGTAGGTAGCTTTGACAAACTGCTATACATTTGACAACTAGTATAGAAAGTCAAAACCGTAGTACCAGTCACTAACGGACTGACAAGCCAGTCAATGAACTGGCTAGGTAGCCAGTCAAATAACCGGCTATAGGCCAGTCGACGAACTGGCAAGGTAGCCATAACTAACTGCTGACTAGCCAGTCGAAAAAACCGGCTAGGTAGCCTGTCAACTAACCGGCAGTCTAGTCACTCGACAAACCCTGGCTAGGTAGCCAGTCAACTAACCAGCTACTGGTAACTAAGGTTTTAGCTCAACTATTACAGCCAATCAAACTAACGGCTATTAAAACCCAGTCAACTAACCGTCTAACTACAGTCAATGAACCAGTTAACTAATCAGTCAACTCACTGGGTAACTAGCCAGTCAAAGAACCAGATAGGTAGCCCGTCAACAAACTGGCTAGGTAACCTGTCAACAAAATGGCTAGGTAGCCAGTCAACTAACTGGCTAACCAGCCAGTAAACTAACAGGCTAGGTAGCCAGTCAATTAACCGTCTAAATAGCCAGTCAACTAACCAGTTATGTAGCCAATCCAGTAACTGGCTAAGTAGCCAGTCAACCAACGAGCTAAGTAGCCAGTCAATTAACAGGCTAGGTATCCACAAAACTAACAGGATAGGTAGCCAGTCAACTAACCAGGTAACTAGCCAGTCAGCTACCGGGATAGGTATTCAGTCAACTAACTGGCTTGGTAGCCAGACAACTAACCGGCTAACTCACCAGCCAGCTAGGTAGCTAATCAACTAATTGGCTTAGTAGCCAGTCAGCTAACTGGATAGGTAGCCAGTCAACTAACCATCTACCTAACCAGTCAACTACCCAGCTAGATAACAAATCAACTAACCTGCTAATTAACCCTTCAACTAACAGACTAGGTAACCAGTCAACTAACTGGCTAAATAACCAGTCAAATATCCGGATATTAACTAGTAAACTAACCGACTAGATAGCTAGTCAACTAACTGGCTTAATAGTCAGTCCACTATCCGGCTAGATAGCCAGTCAACTAACCGGGTAGGTAGCCATCAACTCACCAGCTGACTAGCCAGTCAACGAACCGACTAGGTAGCCAGTCAACTAACCAGCTGAATAGCCAGTCGATGAACCGGCTAGATAGCCAGTCAACTAACTGGCTAGGTAGCCAGTCGACTAACAGGCTAGGTAGCCAATCAACTAACCAGGTGGGTAGCCTGTCAAGTAACCGGCTAACGAGTCAAAGAACCAGCTATGTAGCTAGTCAACTAATCGGTTGACTAGCCAGTCGAAAAACCGGCTAGGTAGCAAGTCGACTAACCATCTAACTAGCCAGTCAACTAACCGGCTATGTAGCCTGTCAACTAACCAGCTAACTAACCAGTCAACTAACGGGCTAGGTAGACAGTCAACTAACTGGTTAACTAGATAGTCAACTAACAGTCTAGGTGGCCAGTCAACTAACTGGCTAATTAGCCTGTCAACTAACTAGTTAGGTAGCTAGTCAACTAAGCGGCTAATTAGCCAGTCAACTGACCTACTAGGTAGCCAGTAAACTAACCAGCTAACTAGCCAGTCAAATAACTGGCTAGGTGGTCAGTCAACTAATCGCCTAACTAGCCAATCAACTAACCAGCTAGGTAGCCAGTCAACTAAATGGCTATGTAGCCAGTCAAATAACCGGCTAGATATTCAGTCAACTAACCGGCTAGGTAGCCATTTAACTAACCGTCTATATAGCCAGTCAACTAACCATCTAAATAACCAGTCAACTAACTGGCTAGATAGCCAGTCAATTACCCGGAAAACTAACCAGTCAATTAACCAGATGACTAATCAGTCAACCAATCGGCTAGATAGACAGTCAATTAGCAGGTAGATAGCCAGTCTACTAAGCGTCTAGATAGCCTGTCAAATAACCAGCTAGAAAGCCCGTCAACTAAGCAGCTAGTTAGCCAGTGAACTAACCGGCTAGAAAGCCAGTCTACTAACCGGCTAGATAGGCAGTCAATTAACTGGCTAGATAGCCAACCAACAACCAGTTAGATAGCCAATCAACTAACCGGCTATGTAGCCAGTCAACTATCCAGTTAGGTAGCCAGTCAGCTAAATGGCTAACTAACCAGTCAACTAACCGGTTAGCTAGCCAGTCAACTAACCAGCTAAATAGCCAGATATCTAACCAGCTAACCAACCAGTCAATTTACCAGCTAACTAGCCTGTCAACTAACCATCTAACTAGCCAGTCAACTAACTGGCTAATAGCCAGTCAAAGAACAGGCAAGGTAGCCAGTCAACTAACAAGCTAGGTAGCCAGTCAATGTACCAGCTAGGTAGCCAGTCAACTAACCAGCTACATAGCCAGTCAACGCACCAGCTGGGTAGCCCGTGAACTAATGGGCCAGTTAGCCAGTCAATTAACCGGGTAGGTAGCCAGTCAACTAACTGGCTAACTTGTCAGTCAACTAACTGGCTAGGTAGCCAGTCAACTAACTGGTTAACTAGTCAGTCAATTAACTGGCTAGGTATCCAGTCAAAAAACCGGCTAACAAGCCAATCAGCTAACCAGCTATATAGCCAGTCAACTAACTGGCTAGACAGGCAGTCAACCAACCGGCTACATAGCCAGCCAACTAACCATATAGATAGGCAGACAACAAACCGGCCAACTAACCAGGCAACAAACCAGCTAACTAGGCAGTCAACTAACCCGGCTACCTAAAAGTAAACTAACCGGATAACTCGCCAGTCAACTAACAGGCTAACTAGCAAGTCAAATTACTGGCTAGGTAGCCAGTCAACTAATCGGCTATGTAGCCATTCAGCTAACAGGCTAACTAACCAGTCAACTAAACGGCCAGCTAGCCAGTCAACAAACCGTCTAAATAGCCAGTCCACTAACTGGCTAATAGACAGTCAATGAACCGGCTAGGTAGCCAGTCAACTAACGGGCTAGGTAGCCAGTAAACGAACCACCTAGGTTGCCAGTCAACTAACCGGCTAACTAGCCAGTCTACTAATGGGCTAGGTATTCTGTCAACTAATCGGCTATTTAAAGCCCCAGTCAACTAACCGGCTAACTAGACAGTCAACTAGCCATCAAGGTAGCCAGTCAAATAACGGACTAACTACTCAGTCAACTAACCGGCTAGGTAGCCAGTCAACTAACTGGCAAAACAGCCAGTCAACTAACTGGCTAGGTAGCCAGTCAACTAACCGGCTAGGTATCCAGTCAACTAACCAGCAAAACAGCCAGTCAACTAACCAGTTAGGTAGCCAGTCAACTACCTGGCAAACTAGCCAGTCAATTAGCCGACTAGGTAGCCAGTCAACTAACAGGCTAACTAAACAGGCAAATAACCGTTTAGAAAGCCAGTCAACTAATGGACTAGATAGCCACTCAACTAATCGGCTAACTTGCTAATCATCTACCCAGGTAGATAGAGAGTCAACTAACCGAATAGACAGGCAAGCAAGAAACTGGGTAGATAGCCAGTCACCTAACTGGCTAGATAGCCAGGCAAGTAACTGCATAGATAGCCAGTCAACTAACCGGCTAACAAGCAATTCAACTAACCGGCTAAGTAGCAAGTCCACTAAGAGGCTAGATAGTCAGTCAGTAACCGGCTAGATATCCAGTCAACTAACCTGGCTAACTAGCCAGTCAACTAACCAGCAAGATAGCCAGTAAACTATCTGGTTAGATAGCCAGTCAACTAACAGGCTAGATAGCCAGTCAACTAACCGGCTAACTAGCCAGTCAACTAACCGGCTAAGTAACCAGTCAACTAACTGACTAGATAAACATTCAACTTACTGGCTAGATAGCCAGTCAACTAACCGGCTAGATAGGCAGTCAACTAAACAGCTAACTTGCCAGTAAACTAACTGGTCTAGATAGCCAGTCAACTAACCAGCTAGATAGGCAGTCAACTAACCAGGAAACTAACCAGGCAACTAATCGGCTAACTAGGCAGTCAACTAACCAACTCACTAACAAGTCAGCTAACTGTGTAAGTAGCCAGTCAACTAACCGGCTAACTAACCTGGCAACTAACGGGCAAATAGCAAGTCAACTAACTGGCTAACCAACCAGTCAATTAACCGGCTAACTAGTCAGTCAATGAACTGGTTAACTAGCCAGTCAACTAACGGCTAATAGCTAGTCAATGCACTGGCTAGGTAGCCTGTCAACTAACCTGCTATTTAGCCAGTCTACTAACAGCCTAACCAGCCTGTCAACTAACGGGCTAGGTATCCAGTAAACTAACTGGCTAGGTAGCCAGTCAACTAACTGTCTAACTGGCCAGTCAACTAATCAGCTAGGTAGCTAGTAAACCTAACCGTCTAACTAGCCAGTCAACTAACGGGCTAGATAGCCAGACAAAAAACCCGGCTAACTAGACAGTCAATAACCAGCTAGGTAGCCAGTCAATTATCCGGCTCGGTAGCCAGTGAACTAACCATCTAACTACCCAGTCAACTAACCAGTAGGTAGTAAGTCAACTAACCGGCTAAATAGCCAGTCAACAAACCCGGCTAATAGCCAGTGAACAAACCCTGCTATATAGGCAGTCAACTAAATGAATAGATACCCAGTCAACTAACGGGGTAGGTACCCAGTCAACTAACGGGCTAGATAGCCAGTAAATAAACTGGCTAAATAGGGAGTCAACTTACTGCCTAAATACCCAGTAAAATAAACCGGCTAAACAGGCCAGTCAACTAACCGGCTAGAAAACCAGTCACAAACCCGGATAACTAGCCAGTCAACTAACTGGCAAACTAACCAGTCAACTAACAGGCTGGGTAGCCGGGAAACTAACTGGCTAGATAGGCAGTCAACTACCTGGCTAACTAGCCAGTCAGCTAACGGGCTGGATAGCCAGTAACTAACGTAGATAGGCAGTCAACTAACCAGCTAAGTAACCAGTCAACTAATCGGCTAAATAAGCAGCCAACTAACGGCTAACTAACAAGTCAACAAAACGATAACTAGCCAGTCAATTCTCTGACTAACTAGACAGTCAACTAACCGGCTATGTAGCTAGTCAACTAACCGGCTAGATAGACAGTCAGCTAACCGTCTAACAAACCAGTCAACTAACCGGCTAACTAGCCTGGCAACTAACGGGCTAACTAGCAAGTCAACTAACTGGCTAACCAACCAGTCAATTAACCGGCTAACTAGTCAGTCAATGAACTGGTTAACTAGCCAGTCAACTAACCGGCTAATAGCTAGTCAATGCACTGGCTAGGTAGCCTGTCAACTAACCTGCTATTTAGCCAGTCTACTAACAGCCTAACCAGCCTGTCAACTAACGGGCTATGTATCCAGTAAACTAACTGGCTAGGTAGCCAGTCAACTAACTGTCTAACTTGGCAGTCAACTAATCAGCTAGGTAGCTAGTCACCTAACCGTCTAACTAGCCAGTCAACTAACTGGCTAGATAGCCAGACAAATAACCGGCTAACTAGACAGTCAACTAACCAGCTAGGTAGCCAGTCAATTAACCGGCTAGGTAGCCAGTGAACTAACCATCTAACTAGCCAGTCAACTAACCAGCTAGGTAGTAAGTCAACTAACCGGCTAAATAGCCAGTCAACTAACCGGCTACATAGCCAGTGAACTAACCTGCTATATAGGCAGTCAACTAAATGAATAGATAGCCAGTCAACTAACTGGGTAGGTAGCCAGTCAACTAACGGGCTAGATAGCCAGTCAACTAACTGGCTAAATAGGGAGTCAACTTACTGCCTAAATAGCCAGTAAAATAACCGGCTAAACAGGCAGTCAACTAACCGGCTAGATAACCAGTCATCTAACCGGATAACTAGCCAGTCAACTAACTGGCAAACTAACCAGTCAACTAACAGGCTAGGTAGCCAGGAAACTAACTGGCTAGATAGGCAGTCAACTACCTGGCTAACTAGCCAGTCAGCTAACTGGCTGGATAGCCAGTGAACTAAGCGGATAGATAGGCAGTCAACTAACCAGCTAAGTAACCAGTCAACTAATCGGCTAAATAAGCAGCCAACTAACGGGCTAACTAACAAGTCAACTAAACGACTAACTAGCCAGTCAATTCTCTGACTAACTAGACATTCAACTAACTGGCTATGTAGCCAGTCAACTAAATGAATAGGTAGCCAGTCAGCTAACTGGCTAACTAACCAGTCAACTAACTGGCTAACTATCCAGTCAACTAACTGGCTATCTAGTCAGTCAACTATCTGGCTAACTAACCAGTCAAATAATAGGCTAAATAGCCAGTCAAAGAACCGTCTAACTAGCCAGTCAACTAACCGGCTAATTCAACAGTCAACGAACCGGCTAGGTAGACAGCCAACTGACTGGCTAGGTAGCCAGTCAGCAAACCGACTAGGTAGCCAGCCAAATAACCGGCTTGGTAGCCAGTCAATGAATCAGCTAGTTAGCAGGTCAACTAACCGGCTAACTAGCCAGTCAATTAAGGGGCTAGGTAGCCGGGCAACTGTCTGTTTTATGTAGCCAGTCAACTAACTGGCTAACTAGACAGTCAACTAACCGGCTAGGCAGCTAGTCAACTAACCAGCTAGATAGCCAGTAAACTAACCAGCTAGATAGCCAGTAAACTAACTGACTAGATAGCCAGTCAACTAACCGGCTAGATAGGCAGTAAACTAACCGTCTAGATAGCCAGTCAACTAACCGGCTAAATAACCAGTAAATTAATCGGCTAGGTAGCCAGTCAACTAACCAGCTATTTAGACAGTCAACTAACCGGCTAGATAGGCAGTCAACTAACCGGCCAACTAGCCAGTCAGCTAACTGGCTAGATAGCCCGTCAACTAAACGGCTAGATAGGCAGTCAACTAACCGGCTAACTAACCAGTCAACTAACCAGCTAACTAGGCAGTCAAATAACCGGCTAACTAGCAAGTTAACTAAGAAGCTAACTAGCCAGTCAACTAACTGGTAACTAGCCATTCAACTAACTGACTAGGTATCCAGTCAACTAACTGGCTGGGTACCCAGTCAGCTAACCCACTAACTAACCAGTCAACTTACCAGCTAACTAGACAGTCAACTAACTGGCTAAATAGCCAGTCAACTTACCAGTTAAATAACCAGTCACCTAACTGGCTAAATAGCCAGTCAACAAACCGTCAAACTAGTCAGTCATCTAAAGGGCTAACTAGCCATTCAAAGAACCGTCTAGGTAGCCAGTCATCTAACTGGCTAGGTAGTCAGTCAACAAACCGGCTAAGTAGCTAGTCAACTGTCCGGCTGAGTAGCCAGTCAAGGAAACAGCTAGGTAGCCAGTCATCTAACCGGCTAACTAGCCAGTCAAATAACGGGCTTGGTAGCCAGTCAACTAACGGCTATGTATCCAGTCAACTAAACGGCTAACTGTACAGTCAACTAAACGGCAAGGTAGCCACTCAAATAACTGGCTAACTAGCCAGTCAACCAACCGTCTAGGTAGCCAGTCAACTAACCAGCTAGGTAGCAAGTCAACTAACCGGCTAGGTAGCCAGTCAACTAACTGGTTAACTAGCCAGACAACTAACCGGAAAACTAGGCAGTCAGCTAACCTGCTAGGTTTCCTCTCAACTAACCAGCTAACTAGCCAGTCAACTAACTGGCTAGGTAGCCAGTAAACTAACCAGCTATCTAGCTAGTCAACTAACAAGCTGGGTAGCCAGTCAACTAACTGTCTAGGTAGCCTGTCAACTAACCGGCTAGGTAACCAGTCAATTAACCGGCTAACTAGCCAGTGAACCAACCAGTTAGGTAGCCAGTCTACTAGCTGGCAAAGTAGCCAGTCAATTAACCGGCTAGTAAGGCAGTCAAGTAAATGGCTAGATAGGCAGTCAACAAACCGGCTAACTAACCAGTCAACTAACCATCTAACTAGGCAGTCAAATAACCGGTTAACTAACAAGTCAACTACCCAACTAACTAGCCAGTCAACTAACCGGCTAACTAGCCATTCACCTAACCATCTAGGTATCCAGTCAACTATCCGGCTAGGTAGCCAATCTGATAACCCACTAATTAACCAGTCAACTTACCGGCTTACTAGCCAGTCAACTAACCAGCTAACTAGCCAGTCAACTTACCAGTTAACTAAACAGTCAACTAACTGGCTAAATAGCCAGTCAACTAACTGGCTAGATAGCCAGTCAACTAAACTGCTAGATAGGCAGTCAACTAACCGGCTAACTAGCCACTCAAATAACTGGCTAAATAGCCAGTCAACTATCCGGCTATGTAGCCAGTCAACTATCCAGATAAATAGCCAGTCAACTATCCGGCTAGGTAGCCAATCAACTAAGCAGCTAGGTTTCCAGTGAACTAACCGGCTAACTAACCAGTCAACTAACTGGTAACTAGGCAGTCAATTAACCGGCTAACTAGCCAGTCAACTAACAGGCTAGGTAGCCAGTCAACTCACCGGCTAGTTAACCAGTCAAATAACCGGCTAACTAGCCAGTCAACTAGCCAGTTAGGTAGCCAGTTAACTAACTGGCCAACTAGCCAGTCAATTAACTGGTTAGGTAGCCAGTCAGCTAACAGGCTAACTAGCAAGTTAAATAACCGGCTAGAAAGCCAGTCAACTATATGGCTAGATAGGCAGTCAGCTAACCGGCTTGATAACCAGTCAACTAACTGGCTAAATAGTCAGTAAACTAATTGGCGAACTAACCAGTCAACTAACTGGCTAGGTAGCCAGTCAACAAACCGGCTAAATAGCCATTCAAATAACCAGCTAGGTATCCAGTCAACTAACCGGCTAACTAGCCAGTCAACTCACCAGCTTTGTTGCCAGTCAACTAACCGGGTAGGTATACAGTCAACTAACTGGCTAGGTAGCCAATCAACTTACTGCCTAGATAGTAAGTCAAACAACTGGCTAGATAGCCAGTATACTAACCTGCTAGATAGAGAGTCAACTAAATAGATAGATAGCCATTGAACTAACCAGCTAGGTATCCAGTCAACTAACGGGCCAGATAGCCACTCAACTCACCAGCTAGATAGGGAGTCAACTAACCACCTAGATAGCCAGTAAAATAACCGGCTAGATAGGCAGTCAACTAACCGTCTAGATCACCAGTCAACTAACAGGATTACTAGCCCGTCAACAAACTGGCTGACTAACCAGTCAAATAACCAGCCTGGTAGCCAGTCAACTAACAGGCTAGGTAGCCAGGCAACTAACCAGCTAGATAGGCAGTCAACTAACCGACTAACTAGCCAGTCTGCTAACCGGCAAGATAGCCAGTCAACTATGCGGCTAGATAGGCAGTCAACTAACCAGCTAACTAACAAGTCAACTAACCGGCTAACTAGCCAGTCAACTAACCAGCTAACTAGCCAGTAAACTAACTGGCTATGTAGCCAGTCAACTAACTGGGTAATTAGCAACTCAGATAACTGGCTAACTAACCAGTCAACCAACCGGCTAACTAGTCATTCAACTAACTGGCTAACTAGCCAGTCAACTATCTGGCTAACTAACCAGTCAAGTAACCAGTAACTAGCCAGTCAACGAACTGTATAACTAACCAGTCAACTAACCCGGCTAACTCGCCAGTCAATGAACTGGCTAGGTAGACAGTCAACTAACTGGCTAGGTAGCCAGTCAATGAACCGGCAAGATAGCCAGTCAAATAATCGGCTAGATAGCCAGACAACAAACCAGCTAACTTGGCAGTCAACTAACTGGCTAACTAGGCAGTCAACAACGGGCTAGGTAGCCAGTCAACTAAACATTTATGTAGCCAGTCATCTAACCGGACAACTAGATAGTCAACTAACCGGCTAGGAAGACATTCAACTAAGCTTCTAACTAGCCAGTCAACTAACCGGCTAGGTAGCCAGACAATTAACTGTCTAATTAGCAAGTCAACTAACTGGCTAACTAGTCAGTCAACTTACCAGCTAACTAACCAGTCAACTAACCGGCTATCTAGCCAGTCAAAGAATGTTCTAACTAGCCAGTCAACTAACCAGCTAACTAGCCATTCAAAGAAATGCCTAGTTAGGCAATCAAATAACTGTCTAGGTAGCCAGTCAACAAACCGGTTAGGTAGCCATACAACTAACCGGCTAGGTATCAAGTCAACAAACCAGCTAAGTAGCCAGTCAACTAACCGACTAACTACCCTGTCAAATAACGGAGTAGGTAGCCAGTCAACTAACTGGCTATGTTGCAAGTCAACTAACTGGCTAACTAGACAGTCAATTAACCGGTAAGGTAGTCAGTCAAATAACAAGCTAACTAGCCTGTCAACTAACCGGCTAGGTAGCCAGTCAACTAACAGGATAAATAGCGAGTCAACAAACCAGCTAGATAGCCAGTCAACTACCCAGCTAACTAGCCAGTCAACTAACCGGCTAACTAGGTAGTCAACTAACCAGCTAAGTAGCCTGTCAACTAACTGGCTAACTAGCTAGCCAACTAACCAGCTAGGTAGCCAGTCAACTAACCGTCTAAATAGCCAGTCAACTAACAGGCTAGGTAGCCAGTCAACTAACCGGCTAAGTAAATAGTAAACTAACAGGCTATGTAGCCAGTCAACTAACCAGCTAAGTAGCCAGTCAACTAACCAGTTAGGCAGCCAGTCAACTAACAGGCTAACTAGCCATCAAATAACCAGTTAGAAAGCCAGTCAACTGAACGGCTAGACAGGCAGTCTACTAACAAGCTAGACAGCAAGTCAACTAACCAGTAAGTAGCCCGTCAACCAACCCGCTAACTAGCCAGTCAACTAACCGGCTAACTCGCCAGTCAACGAACCGGCTAGGTAGCCAGTTAAATAACTGGCTAGGTAGCCAGTCAATGAACCGGCTAGATAGCCAGTCAAATAACCGTCTAGGTACCAGACAATGAACAAGCTAATTTGCCAGTCAACTAACTGGCTAACTAGCCAGTCAACTAACGGGCTAGGTAGCCAGTCTACTAAACGTTTACGTAGCCAGGCATCTAACCGGATAACTAGATAGTCAACTAACTGGCTAGGAAGTCATTCAACTAACCAGCTAACTAGCCAGTCAACTAACTGGCTAGGTAGCCAGCCAACTAACTGTCTAACTAGCAAGTTAACTAACTGACTAACAAGCCAGTCAACTTACCAGCTAACTAACCAGTCAAGTAACCGGCTATCTAGCCAGTCAAAGAATGGTCTAAACAGCCAGTCAAATAACCAGCTAACTAGCCATTCAAAGAACCGGCTAGTTAGCCAGTCAATTAACTGGCTAGGTAGCCAGTCAAAGAACCGGCTAGTTAGCCATACAACTAACCGGCTGATAGCCAGTCAACGAACTAGCTAGGTAGCCAGTCAACTAACCGGGTATCTAGCCCATCAAATAACGGTGTAGGTAGCCAGTCAACTGTCTGGCTAATCAGCCAGTCTACTAACCGGCTAGGTAGCTTGTCAACTAACGGGCTAACTAGCCTGTCAAATAACTGGCTAGGTAGCCAGTCAACTAACTGGCTAACAAGCCAGTCAACTAATCGGCAAGGTAGCCAGTAAACTAACCACCTAACTAGCCATGAAACTAACCGACTAGGTAGCCAGTCAACCAAATCACTAGATAGCCATTCTACTCACCAGAAAGTTAGGAAGTCAACTAACCAGCTACCTAGCCAGTCAACTACCAGCTAGAGAGTCAGTCAACTAACCAGCTAGATAGGCAGTCAACAAACCATCTAACTAACCAATCAACTAACGGGCTAACTAGGCAGTCAAATAACTGGCAAACTAACCAGTCAACTAACCGGCTAACTAGACAGTCAATTAACAAGCTAACAAGCCAGTCATTTAAACGGCTAACTAGCCAGTCATTGAACCAGCTAGGTAGCCAGTCAAATAACCAGCTAACTAGCCAGTCAACTAACTGGCAAACTAGCCAGTCAACGAACTGGCTAAGTAACCAGTCAATTAACCGGCTAACTAGCCAGTCATCAAACCTGCTAGGTAGCCAGTCAACTAACTGGCTAACTAGCCAGTCAACTAACCAGCTAGATAGCCAGTCAACTAACGGGCTAGATAGCCAGTCCACTAACCATCTAGAAAGCCAGTCAGCTAACCATCTAACTAGCCAGTCAACTAACCGGCTAGGTAGCCAGTCAGCTAACCGGCTACCTAACCAGTCAACTAACCAGCTAACTAGCCAGGCAACTAACCGGCTAACTAGCCAGTCAACTAACCAGCTAAGTAGCCAGTCAACTAACTGGCTAGGTAGCCAGTCAACTAACCGGCTAGGTAGCCAGTCAGCTAACCTGCTAACTAACCAGTCATCTAACCAGCTACATAGCTAGTCAACTAACCGGCTAGGTAGCCAGTCAACTAACCGACTAACTAGCCAGTCAACTAAACGTATTGGTAGCCAGTCAACTGACCGGCTAACCAGCCAGTCTACTCACCGTCTAGGTAGCTGCTCAACTAACGGGCTAATTAGCCTGTCAAATAACTGGCTAGGTAGCCAGTCAACTAACTGGCTAACAAGCCAGTCAACTAACCGGCAAGGTAGCCAGTAAACTAACCAGCTAACTAGCCATTAAACTAACTGACTAGGTAGCCAGTCAACCAAACCACTAGATAGCCATTCTACTCACCAGAAAGTTAGGAAGTCAACTAACCAGCTACCTAGCCAGTCAACTACCAGCTAGAGAGTCAGTCAACTAACCAGCTAGATAGGCAGTCAACAAACCATCTAACTAACCAATCAACTAATGGGCTAACTAGGCAGTCAAATAACTGGCAAACTAACCAGAGAACTAACCGGCTAACTAGACAGTCAATTAACAAGCTAACTAGCCAGTCATTTAAACGACTAACTAGCCAGTTATCGAACCGGCTAGGTAGCCAGTCAAATAACCAGCTAACTAGCCAGTCAACTAACCGGCAAAGTATCCAGTCAACGATCTGGCTAAGTAACCAGTCAACTAACCATCTAACTAGCCATTAAACTAACTGGCTAGGTAGCCAGTCAACTAACCGGCTAACTAGCCAGTCAACTAACCAGCTAGGTAGCCAGTCAACTAACCGGCTAACTAGCCAGGCAACTAACTGGCTGGTAGCAGGTTAACTAACCGGCTAACTAGGCAGTCTACTAAATGGTGAGGTAGCCTGTCAAATATCCGGCTAAGTAGCCAGTCAACTAACCGGCTAGGTAGCCAGTCAACTACCCGTCTAGGTAGCCTGTCAACTAACTGGCTAGATAGCCAGTCAACTAACCGGCTAGGTAGCCAGTCAACTAACCATCTAAATAACCATTCAACTAACTGGCTAGATAGCCAGTCAACTAACCGGCTAACTAAGCAGTCAACTAACCGGATACATAGCCAGTCAGCTAACTGGCTAACTAACCCATCAAATAACTGAATAACTAACCAGTCAAGTAACCAGCTAGATAGACAATCAACTAACCGGCTAGATAGCCAGTCAACTAAATGGCTAGATAGCCAATCAACTAACCAGCTAGATAGGCAGTGAACTAACTGGCTAGGTACCCAGTCAACTAACCAGCTAGAAAACCAGTCAATTAACCAGCTAGGTAGCCAGTCAACTAACCGGCTGTATAGCCAGTCAACTAACTGGCTGGATAGCCAATCAAATAACCAGATAGATAGCCAGTGAAATAACCAGCTAGACAGCCAGTCAACTAACCGGCTAGATATGCAGTCGACTAACCGGCTAGATAGCCAGTCGACTAACTGGCTAGGTAGCCAGTAGACTAACCGGCTAGATAGCCAGTAGACTTACCGTCTAGGTAGCCAGTCAAATAACCATCTAGGTAGTCCATCGGCTAACCGGCTAGGTAGTCAGTCCAGTAACCGGCAAGGTAGCAAGTCGACTAACCAGCTTGGTAGCCATGCGACTAAACGGCTGGCTAGCCACTCGACTAACAATCTAGGAAGCCAGTCTACGAACCGGCTAGGTAGCCAGTCGATGAACCCTCTAGCTAGCCAGGCGACTAACCGGCTGAATAGCCAGTAGATGAACCGGCTAGGTAGCCAGTCGAAGAACTGGCTATGGAGCCAGTCGACTAACTGGCTGAATAGCCAGTCGATATACCGGCTAGGTAGCCAGTCAACTAACCAGCTAGATAGCCAGTCAACTAACCGGCTACATAGCCAGTAAACTAAACGTCTAGAAAGCCTGTCAACTACCCGGCTAGGTAGCCAGTCAACTAAGCGACTAGATAGCCAGACAACTAAACGGCTAGATACAAGGACAACTAACCGGCTAGACAGCCAGTCAACTAAACGGCTAGATAGCCAGTCAACTAACCAGCTAGATAGCCAGTCAATAACAGTCTAGATAGGCAGTTGACTAACTGACTAGATAGCCAGTCGACTAACCGGCTACGTAGCCAGTCGAATAGCCAGCTAGATAGCCAGTCGAATAACCGGCTAGGTAGCCAGTCGACTAACCGGCTAGGTAGTCAGTCGACTAACCGGCTAGGTAGCCAGTGGACTAACAGGCTAGGTAGCCATTTGACTAACCAGCTAGGTAGCCAATCGACTAACCAGCTGACTAGCCAGTCAACTAACTGACTGACTGTCCAGTCATATAACGAGCTGACTAGCATGTTGACTAACCAGCTACGTAGCCCCTCGACTAACCGGCTGACTAGCTATTCGACTAACTGGCGAGGTAGCCAGTTGACTAACAGGCTGGCTAACTAGCCAGTTGACTAACTGTCTAGGTAGCTAGTCAACTAAGTGGTTGACTAACCGGCTAGGTAGCCAGTCGACTAACCGGGTGACTAGATAGTCGAATAACCAACTAGGTAGCCATTCGATGAACTGTCTAGGTAACCAGTCGACGAACCAGCTAGGTAGCCAGTCGATTAAGCGGCTGAATAGGCAGTCGACAAACCGGCTAGGTAGCCAGTAAACTAACCAGCTGACTAGCCAGTAGATGAACCGGCAAGGTAGCCAGTCAACATACCTGCTGACTAGCCAGTTGACGAACCGGCAAGGTAGCCAGTCAACAAACTGGCTGACTAGCCTGTCGATGAAACAACTAAGTAGCCAGTCAACTAACCAGCTGACTAGCCAGTCAACGAACTGGCTAGGTAGCCAGTCAACTAACCGGCTGACTAGCCAGTCGACGAACCAGCTAGGTTGCCAGTCAACTAAACGGCTGACTAGCCAGTCGATGAACAGGCTAGGTAGCCAGTCAACTAACCGTCTGACTATCCAGTTGTCGAACCAGCTAGGTAGCCAGTCAAATAACCGTCTGACTAGCCTGTTGACGAAATGGCTAGGTAGCCAGTCAACTAACCGGCTGACTAGACAGACAAGGAACTGGCTAGGTAGCGAGTCAACTAACTGGCTGACTAGACAGACAATGAACTGGCTAGGTAGCCAGTCAACTAACCGGCTGTCTAGCCTGTAGACGACCGGCTAGGTAGCCAGTCAACTAACTGGCTAGGTAGCCAGTCAACTAACCGGCTAGGTAGGCAGTCAACTAACTGGCTAACTAGCCAGTCAACTAATCGTCTAGGTAACCAGTCAACTAACCGGCTAACTAGCCAGTCAACTAAAATTCTAGGTAGCCAGTCAACTAACCGGCTAACTAGCCAGTCAACTGACTGGCTAGGTAGCCAGTCAACTAACCGGCTAACCAGCCAGTCAACTGACCGGCTAGGTAGCCAGTCAACTAACCGCCTAACTACACAGTCAACTAAGTGCCTAGGTAGCCAGTCAACTAACCGGCTAACTAGCCTGTTAACTAACTGGCTAGGTAGCCAGTCAACTAACCGGCTAACTCACCAGTCAACTAACCTGTAAGGTAGCCAGTCAACTAACCAGCTAACTAGCCAGTCAACTAACCGGCTAGGTAGACAGTCAACTAACTGGCTAAATAGCCAGTCAACTATCCGGCTAGGTAGCCAGCCAACTAAACCACTAACTAGCCAGTCAACTAACCTCCTAGGTAGCCAGGCAACTATCTGGCTAGGTAGCCAGTCAAATAACCGGCTAGATAGCCAGTCAACTAATGGATAGGTAGCCAGTCAACTAACTGGCTAGACAGCCAGTCAACTAACCACCTAGACAGCCAGTCAACTAACCACCTAGGTAGCCAGTCAACTAACTAGCTAACTGACCAGTCAACTAACTAGCTAACTGACCAGTCAGTAAATTAACCGGCCAGATAGCTAATCGACTAACCAGCTAGATAGCCAGTCAACTAACCGGCCAGGTAGCCAGTCATCTAACGAGCTAGGTAGCCAGTCAAATAACCAGCTAACAAGCCAGTCAACTAACCGGCTAAGTAGCCTGTCAACTAACTGGCTAACTAGCCAGTCAACTAATCGGATTGTTAGCCAGTCAACTAACAGGTTGACTAGTCAGTCAAGGATCCTGCTAGGTAGCCAGTCAACTAACCGGCCGACTAGCCAGCCGACGAACCGCCAGGTAGCCAGTCAACTAACCAGCTGACTACCCAGTCGACAAACTTTCTATTTAGCCAGTCAACTAACCGGCCGACTAGCCAGCCGATGAATCAGCCAGGTAGCCAGACAACTAGCTGTCTGACTAGACAGTAGATGAACCGGCTAGGATGCCAGTCAACTAACCAGCTGACTATCCAGTTGACTAACTGGGTAGGTAGCCAGTCATCTAAACAGCAGAACTACCCAGTCATCGAACCGACTAGGTAGTCAGTCAAAAAACCGGCTGACTAGCCAGTCGACGAACCAGCTACGTAGCCAGTCAAATAACCAGCTAGGTAGCCAGTCAACTAACCGGCTAGGTAGCCAATCAACTAACCGGCTAGGTAGCCAATCAAATAACCGGCTAACTAGCCAGTCAACTAACCGGCTAGGTAACCAGTCAACTAACCGGCTAATTAGCCAGTCAACTAATTGGCTAGGTAGTCACTCAACTAACTGGGTAAGTAGCCAGTCAAGTAACCGGCAATGTAATCAATCAACTAACCGGCTAACTAGCTAGTCAACTAGCCAGCTAGGTAACCAGTCAACTAACCGGCTAACTAGCCAGTCAAATAACCAGCTCAGTAGCCAGTCAACAAACCGTCTAGGTAGCCAGTCAACTAACTGGCTAGGTAGCCAGTGAACGAACTGGCTAGGCTGCCTGTCAAGTAAGTGGCTGGATAGCCAGCCAAAAAACCAGTTAGGTTGCCAGTCAACTAACCGGCTAACTAGCCAGTCAACTAGCGGGCTATGTTGCCAGGCAACTAACCAGCTATGTAGCCAGTCAAAAAAGCGAATAGATAGCCAGTCAACTAACCACGGCTAGACAGCCAGTCAACTAAGCGGCTAGATAGGCATTCAACTAACTGGCTAGATAGCCAATCAACTAACTGGCTAACTAACCAGTTATCTAAGCGGCAGTCAACTATCCAGCTAGGCAGGCAAGCAAGTAACCGGCTAGATAGTCAGTCAAATAACTGGCTAGATAGCAAGGCAAGTAAGCGCTAGATAGCAAGTCAACTAACTGGCTAACTAGCCAGTCAACTAACTGGCTAGATTACCAGTCAACTAACCGGCTAGATAGCCAGTCAACTAACTGACTAACTAGCCTGTCAACTAAACGGCTAGATAGCCTGGCTACTAAACGGCTAGATAGCCAATCAACTAACCGGCTGGAGAGCCAGTCAACTAACCGGCTAGGCAGCCTGTGAACTAACGAGCTAGATAGGCAGTCAACTAAACGCCTAGATAGCCAGTCAACTAACCGGATAACTACCCAGTCAAATAACCGGCTAACTCACCAATCAATAAACCGGCTCTGTAGCCAGTCAACTAACCGTCTAGGTAGCCAATCAACTAACAGGATAAATAGCTAGTCAACTAACCGGCTAGGTAGCCAGTCAACGAACCGGCTAAACTGGTCATTCAACTAACTGGCTAACTAGCCAGTCAACTAACGGGCTGGTAGCCAGTCAACTAATAGGCTAACTAGCCATTCAACTAAAAGGCTAGGTAGGCAGTCAACTAACCAGCTAGGTAGCCAGTCACCTAACCGGCTAGGTAGCCAGTCAACTAAGCGGCTAACTACCCAGTCAACTAATCCGTTAGTTAGCCAGTCAACTAACTGGCAAACTAGACAGTCAATTAAATGGCTAGGAAGCCAGTCAACCAACAGGCTAACTAGTCAGTCAAATAATCGGCTAAAAAGCCAGTCAACTAACCAGCTAGATAGGCAGTCAACTAACCGGCTGATAGCCAGTCAAGTAACCGGATATCTAGCCAGTCAACTAACCAGATAGAGAGTCAACTAACTGGATAGACAGGCAAGCAAGTAACCGGTTAGATAGGCAGTCAACTAACCAGCTAGTTAGACAGTCAACTAACTGGGTTGATAGGCAGTCAACTAACCGTATAACTAACAAGTAAACTAACCGGCTAAAAGCAAGTCAACTAACTGGCTAACTAGCCAGTTAACCGGCTATCTAAACAGTCAACTAACAGGCTGATAGCCAGTCAAATAACCTACTAGATAGCCAGTCAACTAACCGGCTAAATAACCAGTCAACTAAGGGGCTAAGTAGTCAGTCAACTAACTGGCTAACTAGGCAGTTAACTATCCGGCTAACTAAACAGTCAACTAACCATCTAACTAGCCAGTTAGTGAACCGTCTAAGTAGCCAGTCAACTAACCGGCTAATAGCAGGTCAACGAACAGGCTAGGTAACCAGTCAACTAACCAGCTAGGTAGCCAGTCAACAAGCCAGCTAGGTAGCCAGTCAATTAACTGGCTAGGAAGCCAGTCAATGAACCAGCTAGGTAGCCAGTCAAGTAACGGGTTAACTAGCCAGTCAACTAATGGGCTAGGTAGCCAGTCAAGTAACCAGCTATGTAGATAGGCAGTCAACTAACTGGCTAGATAGCCAGTCAACTAACCGGCTAGATATGCAGTCAACTACCCGGCTAGATAGCCAGTCAACTAACCGGCTAACTAGCCAGTCAACTAACCGGCTAGGTAGCCAGTCAGCTAACTGGCTAACTAGCCAGTCAACTAACCGGCTAGGCAGGCACTCAACGAACAGGCTAACTAGCCAGTCAATTAACCGGCTAGGTAGCAAGTCAACTAAAGGACTAGGTTGCCAGTCAACTAACCGGCTAGGTAGCCAGTCAACTAACTGGCTAACTAGCCAGTCAACTAACAGGCTAGGTAGCCAGTCAACTAAAAGGTTAACTAGCCAGTCAAATAAGCAGCTAGGTATCCAGTCAACTACCAGGTTAAGTAGCCAGTCAACTCACTGGCTAGGTAGCCAGTCAACTAACCGGTTAGGTATTCAATCAACTAACCGGATAGGTAGCCAGTAAACGAACTGCCTAGATAGCAAATCAACTAACCGGCTAGATAGGTTAAATAACAAGTCAGCTAACCGGATAATTAGCCAGTCAACCGGATAACTAGCCAGTCAACTAACTGGCTAGACAGGCAAGAAGGTAACCAGCTAGATAGCCAGTCAACTAACTGGCTACATAGTCAGGCAAGTAACCGGATAGATAGCCAGTCAACTAACCGGCTAACTAGCCAGTCAACTAACAGGCTAGATAGCCAATTAAATAACCAGCTAGATAGCCAGTCAACTAACTGGCTAACTAGCCAGTTAACTAACCGGCTAGATAGCCAGTCAACTAACCGGGTACATAGGCAGTCAACTAACCGGATAACTAGCCAGTCAACAAAACGGCTAGGAAGCCAGTCAATTAACTGCCTAGGAAGCCGATCAATGAACCGGCTAGGTAGCCAATC